>JAWMAR010001648.1:0-223575 GCA_036785375.1 Leucoraja ocellata | reverse complement strand
ACCATAGTGACCTCCCCACTACTAACCACTCCCCATTGTCTCCAGTATAATTGTAGTGTCCCCACCTCTAGCTCGCTCTCTAGCTCCAGTGATGACCACGGACAGCTACAGCTTAGTGTAAAAGAGTTAGTTTAATAAACAGTTACTGTAAAAGACTTGTGTGTGCAATAAGTCATTTTTACACTCTCTCCTAGAGCAAACAGCTGAACCACTATTCTTCCTTCTATCGGTGCTGTACCTATTCCCAATTGTATTTGTAAATCCCTGCCCATTAAATTTACACCAGCCTGAGGGACTAAGATCAGGTCCTCTACTGCCTCCCGGTGTTCATACCTTACATTTACTCCTCCTATCTCGGGAGCTACCATCACAGTTCCCCAACCCTGGTAATTTTTATTCTCCCTTGTCCTGCCTCCATACCTGCGGGTACTTTGATTACACTTGATCGCTCCGTTCCTGAATCTACCATAAACACCATATCCTCTCCTGGGGTCCTATCTTTAAATTTACCAGAGGTTCCCTTCTGTAGCCCCCTAACCCCAGGGACGGGAATCCCTGACCCCCCTATTCATTTTCCATCATTCTGTACATGCGGAACTCCGTACAAGCTCAGGGCATTCCCGTCTCAAGTGTCCTTCTCTGTTACAACTAGGACATCTTATAGGTCCCACCCTCCAATGTGGTCCCGTATTTGTCTCTTCCGATCCCTGCCGTATCCTTCTCCCTCTCTTCTGCCATATCCTTCTCCTCTCTTCTGCCATCTCCCTTCTCCCTCTCTTCTGCCATTCCCCTTCTCCCTCTACCTCGGGAGTAATACCCTCTCCATCCTGTACCTGCCTGTTCCTTAACATCTACCACTCGCTTTACAGCCTGCATCATAATCAGTGCCTTCCCCTTCTGTTTATCTCATCTCTCCGCACCTACACTTTCTGGGCCTCTGTAAGCAACTGAGGTAGTGGTTTCCTCATTCCAGTCATCCATCTTTTCTAATTTCTTCCTCACATCAGACCAGGATTTGGTCACGAAATTGGCCCTAAGCAATTGTTGTCCTGCCCCTGAGTCCGGGTCTATTCCGGAATACTGTTGCATGTTCTTCCTGAGTCTCTGAAGGAATACTGTCGGGGCCTCATCTTTCTGCTGTCCATTCTCAAATGCTCGTTCGAAATTCTGTCCTCTGGGTACTGCCTCTCTTATCCCTTTTATAATTATATCCCGCCGGTCCTTCATATTCCCTCATCCTGCTGCTGTTCCCTTGTCCCAATCTGGCTCTTGTACTGGGAATTTATCTGCTGCCACCGCATTCTGCTGCCCTGGAGGGTTCTCCTGTTCCCACTTTTTCATTGCTGCTGCCCTAATCATTTGTCTCTCCTCTGATGTGAAGAGATTCCCCATAATGGCCATCAACTCCTCCCATGTATAAGTGTTTGGCCCAAGGAATTGATCTAACTGCTCTGCCAGACCTAAAGGATCCCCTAGAGGCTTTTCATTTCTCTCTTGAAATTCCTCACTTCGGTACTAGTTAAGGGGACATTAACAAACCCCATTCCCCCTTGGGGTCCTCCCATGGGTACCTCTCTTAGGGGTCTAATTTTTACCGATCCTCTTTTTACTCTGTCTGACCTTCTGACTCCCTCTCCTGGTGACGGGGATTTAATTCATCTACCCCGACCGCCTCCTGTCTCTTTATTCCCTTTTCATTCTCACTCCTGGGGTCCGGTAGGTGACTGTCGGTGTCATCACTGTCAGTAACATCATCATTAAATTCTTGTTTTACCCTGACCTTTCTCTTTACCACCAGAGCGGACCCTGGTGTCACCTTTTCCACCCCAGTCGCCAGGAGTGGGGGCGGGGGTTGAATTGGCGGCGCTACTTCGGGTAATTGATGTACATAGGGAGGAGCTAGGTTCTCCAGTAAATTCCATGAGGGTGCAGAGGAATTTGACTGTTCAACCTCTTCTTTTAATTTCAACAGATTACATCCCGTTTCCCATACAGCGGCATACATGGTTTCTTCTATCATTGGATTGGGTTTATTTTTCACATATACATTCAATGCCTGCAGTACCCAATCCTCATCTGACCCATCTTCTGGCCACCAGACCGAAGCTCCTTTTATCGGGTGTTTGGCCATTCAAAATAACAATACCTTATCATTGTTGTCTTCTCCAACCCCTGGGTATTTCCTGCCCCCCAGCGGTTCAGCATTCGCCCCAACGGACTATTGGGCAGAATGCGGGGATTTGGCTTACGGTCTTTCTGCTCCCTTTCAGGTTTTTCATTTACATTTCCCATTCTCTCGAATGAATTCCTCTCCGATCTCTAATCAAATTGCCCAGGTAATACTATAATAGTCAAAGTTTCTTACCGGGGTCTATGAACAGAATCACTCGATTAATTTTTCGCGATTTCCAACTACTCCCACTTCTTTGCCAAGTCTCTGTTTGGTCCGGATACTACTGCTCAAACAGCTGATGGCAAGCAAGGAGTCTGAGACCGCTGAACTCAGCAGGGTGCACCTTCCCTTCGTCCGTCTACTCCCATCAGCTGTCCAGAGTATTGGATCCCGGAAACGAGCCCCCAAGTTGTGAGATTCAAAATCACAAACGCTCTTGAGACAAATTCAGACAAAGAAGTGTTTTTATTAATTTCATATTCTGCAGAATAGGTGCCTCTTCTCTGTGTCCCCTAGAGGCCCACCGAAGATGGAGATGCTTTCTATCTTTATACATTTCATTTCATTATTATCACATCCTCATCCCTCCCCATTGAGCTTCTTCCAATCATAACATAAAGCCCTGTTTCCCACGAGAATGTCTGGGAACGCCCTCCCAACGTCAAAGACACCTCCCCTATCATGCATCGCATGTGCATTTAAATTAGGCATCTTGTCATAGTAGGTGTGTGTACATATTCATGCAAGTTCATTAGGCATGCGTAGTTGTTTTTAACCCCTCGCCCTTTTCAACTCTACCTTACTTTTCTTAAAACTTCTACTGAAGTACTTCTATTGCTACTTTTTATCTAGAATTTATCTCTGTTCTTTATATCCTTACTTTTTCTTCTACTAGCAGTCTGGCTTCTGCTGACACCTTATTTCTTTCTAAGATATTTTTTCTATCCCTAGTCTAAATCAACCATGTCTATTAACTCGTTCCTCACTATCCCCCTTCCCCCTCTCCCCCTTCTCCCTCTCCCCCTTCTCCCTCCGCTATAGGATCTTTGGCCCTGGCGGCCATTCCTCCCTCTGGGAGAGACCGTCTATGGAGACCTGCGATTCCTCTGTTGATCGCAGGGACTCGGGGAATCGTGACGCCTTTTCTTCGCTGGTCTCTCTCTGGTTCACGCTCGCCCGCGGCCTCGCTCGGATCTGTCACCTAGTGCCTGGTGGGGAGGCTGCTGAATTACGACCTGGGTATGTGCTGCCTTTACCCCATCCCCCTCCCCCTCTACGCCCTCCCTCTCTAACTCCTGCTTCCTCTCTACCAAACCTCTTCTATAATCTTTGCTCTCTACCCCCTCTGTCTCTGTGTCCCTCTCCACACTCAACTCCACCGCATCTCCTCTCTTCTCTCTATCCTCCAACCCCCCCTACCCCCCTCTCTCCCCCTCCCATCTCTCCCCTCCTTCTCTAACCACTCCTCTCTCCCCCCTTCTCCCCTGCCCTCTCTCCCCACCTCACTCTCCACCTTCTCCCTCCCCAACTCCCCCTCCTACCCCACACCTCCTCTCCCTCTCCACTCCTTCTCCACTCCCCCCTCTCCCCACTCTCTCTATCCATCCCCCACCTCTCCCTCTCCTCCCCACCCCCCATCCTCCTCCTCCCCTCTACCCTCACCCTTCCTCCCCTCTCCCTCCTCCCACTCCTCTCCCTTCTCTCCCCACCTGTGTGTGTGGGGGATGGTTAGTGTGTGTGTGCTGCTGCAGGCCCCCCCGCAACCGAACGTTGAGGGGACGGGACCCAACGTGTCCCTCTTGGTCTAGTATTTAATAAAACTGTGATCTTGTATGTGTGTGAATGTGTGTGCATATGTCGGTGTCTTTTCATCTTTGTGAAAATTTCACAATCCTCCCTGGGTTATTCACAACCCCACACCCTCCCTCCGCTGCCTCAAAAAGGCAGCCAACAGCCCCCCCTCTCTACCCCATCCCCCCGCTCTCTACCCCATCCCCTCCCTGGCTGCCCTCTCCCCCTCCCTCTCTACCTCTTCCCTCTCTCCCCCCCTCCACTCCCCACTTCCTCTCTCTCTCCCCTCTCCCTCTGTCTCTCCCCCCTGGTTATTCACATCCCCCCCCAGGATATTCAGAACCCCCCCGGGTTATTCACATCCCCCGCACCCTCCCCCCCACTGCCTCAAAAAGGCAGCCAACCCCCCTCCCTCTCTACCCGTCCCCCTCACTCTCTACCCCCTTCCCCTCCCTCTGTACTCCTCCTCCTCCTTGTCTCCCCATCCCTGTTTACCCCCCTCCCCTTCATCTCTACCACCCCCTCCCTCTCTGCCCCTCTCGCTCTCTGTCCTCCATCCTCCCTGCCTCCCTCCCTCCCTCTCTGCACCCCCATTCCCATTGCCCTCATTCCTCTCTGCACCCCTCCCTCTCTGATCCCCAGGGCTGGATTTTGATGAAGGGAGGCTCGAGGCTATTCCACTTGTGAGGCCCCTCCCAATCCCTCACCCCCATCGGTGTCAATCTGGTTGATTCTTCCATCTTCCTCTCGTCATGGGGGTGAGGGATTGGGAGGGGCCTCACAAGTGGAATAGCCTCGAGCCTCCCTTCATCAAAATCCAGCCCTGGGGATCAGAGAGGGAGGGGTGCAGAGAGGAATGAGGGCAATGGGAATGGGGGTGCAGAGAGGGAGGGAGGGAGGCAGGGAGGATGGAGGACAGAGAGCGAGAGGGGCAGAGAGGGAGGGGGTGGTAGAGATGAAGGGGAGGGGGATAGACAGGGATGGGGAGACAAGGAGGAGGAGGAGTACAGAGGGAGGGGAAGGGGGTAGAGAGTGAGGGGGACGGGTAGAGAGGGAGGGGGGTTGGCTGCCTTTTTGAGGCAGTGGGGGGGAGGGTGCGGGGGATGTGAATAACCCGGGGGGGTTCTGAATATCCTGGGGGGGGATGTGAATAACCAGGGGGGAGAGACAGAGGGAGAGGGGAGAGAGAGAGGAAGTGGGGAGAGGAGGGGGGGAGAGAGGGAAGAGGTAGAGAGGGAGGGGGAGAGGGCAGCCAGGGAGGGGATGGGGTAGAGAGCGGGGGGATGGGGTAGAGAGGGGGGGCTGTTGGCTGCCTTTTTGAGGCAGCGGAGGGAGGGTGTGGGGTTGTGAATAACCCAGGGAGGATTGTGAAATTTTCACAAAGATGAAAAGACACCGACATATGCACACACATTCACACACATACAAGATCACAGTTTTATTAAATACTAGACCAAGAGGGACACGTTGGGTCCCGTCCCCTCAACGTTCGGTTGCGGGGGGGGCCTGCAGCAGCACACACACACTAACCATCCCCCACACACACAGGTGGGGAGAGAAGGGAGAGGAGTGGGAGGAGGGAGAGGGGAGGAAGGGTGAGGGTAGAGGGGAGGAGGAGGATGGGGGGTGGGGAGGAGAGGGAGAGGTGGGGGATGGATAGAGAGAGTGGGGAGAGGGGGGAGTGGAGAAGGAGTGGAGAGGGAGAGGAGGTGTGGGGTAGGAGGGGGGAGTTGGGGAGGGAGAAGGTGGAGAGTGAGGTGGGGAGAGAGGGCAGGGGAGAAGGGGGGAGAGAGGAGTGGTTAGAGAAGGAGGGGAGAGATGGGGAGGGGGAGAGAGGGGGGTAGGGGGGGGTTGGAGGATAGAGAGAAGAGAGGAGATGCGGTGGAGTTGAGTGTGGAGAGGGACACAGAGACAGAGGGGGTAGAGAGCAAAGATTATAGAAGAGGTTTGGTAGAGAGGAAGCAGGAGTTAGAGAGGGAGGGCGTAGAGGGGGAGGGGGATGGGGTAAAGGCAGCACATACCCAGGTCGTAATTCAGCAGCCTCCCCACCAGGCACTAGGTGACAGATCCGAGCGAGGCCGCGGGCGAGCGTGAACCAGAGAGAGACCAGCGAAGAAAAGGCGTCACGATTCCCCGAGTCCCTGCGATCAACAGAGGAATCGCAGGTCTCCATAGACGGTCTCTCCCAGAGGGAGGAATGGCCGCCAGGGCCAAAGATCCTATAGCGGAGGGAGAAGGGGGAGAGGGAGAAGGGGGAGAGGGGGAAGGGGGATAGTGAGGAACGAGTTAATAGACATGGTTGATTTAGACTAGGGATAGAAAAAATATCTTAGAAAGAAATAAGGTGTCAGCAGAAGCCAGACTGCTAGTAGAAGAAAAAGTAAGGATATAAAGAACAGAGATAAATTCTAGATAAAAAGTAGCAATAGAAGTACTTCAGTAGAAGTTTTAAGAAAAGTAAGGTAGAGTTGAAAAGGGCGAGGGGTTAAAAACAACTACGCATGCCTAATGAACTTGCATGAATATGTACACACACCTACTATGACAAGATGCCTAATTTAAATGCACATGCGATGCATGATAGGGGAGGTGTCTTTGACGTTGGGAGGGCGTTCCCAGACATTCTCGTGGGAAACAGGGCTTTATGTTATGATTGGAAGAAGCTCAATGGGGAGGGATGAGGATGTGATAATAATGAAATGAAATGTATAAAGATAGAAAGCATCTCCATCTTCGGTGTGCCTCTAGGGGACATCAGAGAAGAGGCACCTATTCTGCAGAATATGAAATTAATAAAAACACTTCTTTGTCTGAATTTGTCTCAAGAGCGTTTGTGATTTTGAATCTCACAACTTGGGGGCTCGTTTCCGGGATCCAATACTCTGGACAGCTGATGGGAGTAGACGGACGAAGGGAAGGTGCACCCTGCTGAGTTCAGCGGTCTCAGACTCCTTGCTTGCCATCAGCTGTTTGAGCAGTAGTATCCGGACCAAACAGAGACTTGGCAAAGAAGTGGGAGTAGTTGGAAATCGCGAAAAATTAATCGAGTGATTCTGTTCATAGACCCCGGTAAGAAACTTTGACTATTATAGTATTACCTGGGCAATTTGATTAGAGATCGGAGAGGAATTCAGTTCGAGAGAATGGGAAATGTAAATGAAAAACCTGAAAGGGAGCAGAAAGACCGTAAGCCAAATCCCCGCATTCTGCCCAATAGTCCGTTGGGGCGAATGCTGAACCGCTGGGGGGCAGGAAATACCCAGGGGTTGGAGAAGACAACAATGATAAGGTATTGTTATTTTGAATGGCCAAAACACCCGATAAAAGGAGCTTCGGTCTGGTGGCCAGAAGATGGGTCAGATGAGGATTGGGTACTGCAGGCATTGAATGTATATGTGAAAAATAAACCCAATCCAATGATAGAAGAAACCATGTATGCCGCTGTATGGGAAACGGGATGTAATCTGTTGAAATTAAAAGAAGAGGTTGAACAGTCAAATTCCTCTGCACCCTCATGGAATTTACTGGAGAACCTAGCTCCTCCCTATGTACATCAATTACCCGAAGTAGCGCCGCCAATTCAACCCCCGCCCCCACTCCTGGCGACTGGGGTGGAAAAGGTGACACCAGGGTCCGCTCTGGTGGTAAAGAGAAAGGTCAGGGTAAAACAAGAATTTAATGATGATGTTACTGACAGTGATGACACCGACAGTCACCTACCGGACCCCAGGAGTGAGAATGAAAAGGGAATAAAGAGACAGGAGGCGGTCGGGGTAGATGAATTAAATCCCCCGTCACCAGGAGAGGGAGTCAGAAGGTCAGACAGAGTAAAAAGAGGATCGGTAAAAATTAGACCCCTAAGAGAGGTACCCATGGGAGGACCCCAAGGGGGAATGGGGTTTGTTAATGTCCCCTTAACTAGTACCGAAGTGAGGAATTTCAAGAGAGAAATGAAAAGCCTCCTAGGGGATCCTTTAGGTCTGGCAGAGCAGTTAGATCAATTCCTTGGGCCAAACACTTATACATGGGAGGAGTTGATGGCCATTATGGGGAATCTCTTCACATCAGAGGAGAGACAAATGATTAGGGCAGCAGCAATGAAAAAGTGGGAACAGGAGAACCCTCCAGGGCAGCAGAATGCGGTGGCAGCAGATAAATTCCCAGTACAAGAGCCAGATTGGGACAAGGGAACAGCAGCAGGATGAGGGAATATGAAGGACCGGCGGGATATAATTATAAAAGGGATAAGAGAGGCAGTACCCAGAGGACAGAATTTCGAACGAGCATTTGAGAATGGACAGCAGAAAGATGAGGCCCCGACAGTATTCCTTCAGAGACTCAGGAAGAACATGCAACAGTATTCCGGAATAGACCCGGACTCAGGGGCAGGACAACAATTGCTTAGGGCCAATTTCGTGACCAAATCCTGGTCTGATGTGAGGAAGAAATTAGAAAAGATGGATGACTGGAATGAGAAACCACTACCTCAGTTGCTTACAGAGGCCCAGAAAGTGTAGGTGCGGAGAGATGAGATAAAACAGAAGGGGAAGGCACTGATTATGATGCAGGCTGTAAAGCGAGTGGTAGATGTTAAGGAACAGGCAGGTACAGGATGGAGAGGGTATTACTCCCGAGGTAGAGGGAGAAGGGGATATGGCAGAAGAGAGGGAGAAGGGGATGGCAGAAGAGAGGGAGAAGGATATGGCAGAAGAGAGGGAGAAGGATACGGCAGGGATCGGGAAGAGACAAATACGGGACCACATTGGAGGGTGGGACCTATAAGATGTCCTAGTTGTAACAGAGAAGGACACTTGAGACGGGAATGCCCTGAGCTTGTAGCGGAGTTCCGCATGTACAGAATGATGGAAAATGAATAGGGGGGTCAGGGATTCCCGTCCCTGGGGTTAGGGGGCTACAGAAGGGAACCTCTGGTAAATTTAAAGATAGGACCCCAGGGAGAGGATATGGTGTTTATGGTAGATTCAGGAACGGAGCGATCAAGTGTAATCAAAGTACCCGCAGGTATGGAGGCAGGACAAGGGAGAATAAAAATTACCAGGGTTGGGGGAACTGTGATGGTAGCTCCCGAGATAGGAGGAGTAAATGTAAGGTATGAACACCGGGAGGCAGTAGAGGACCTGATCTTAGTCCCTCAGGCTGGTGTAAATTTAATGGGCAGGGATTTACAAATACAATTGGGAATAGGTACAGCACCGATAGAAGGAAGAATAGTGGTTCAGCTGTTTGCTCTAGGAGAGGAGTGTAAAAATGACTTATTGCACACACAAGTCTTTTACAGTAACTGTTTATTAAACTAACTCTTTTACACTAAGCTGTAGCTGTCCGTGGTCATCACTGGAGCTAGAGAGCGAGCTAGAGGTGGGGACACTACAATTATACTGGAGACAATGGGGAGTGGTTAGTAGTGGGGAGGTCACTATGGTTAAAGGAACATGCACTGATCTACATCCTTCCTCTTAGAAATAAAAGCATGGCAGGTAATATACAGAGTGACCACGGCTCATACGCTACGAACACAAACCGCACCGGTAACAGTTTAAAACTACGCGAACTCCCCGTAGCGGACAGGCGGCTTGACCAGCCGGCCAGAGCGGGTGCGCAAATCGCACTCCTCCTCCTCGGCGGGAACAGAAGGGATGGCAGCCGGGGCATCGGCAGTAAAGGCGGGCGGTGGAAGGAGAGGAGAAGGCGGGGAGCCGGCCAGGGAGACCGGTTTGGCAGGCGAGGCAGGTTTGACAGGCGAGGCAGGTTTGGCAGGCGAGGCAGGGGAACGGGGCTTTGGGGAGCGGGGGACCGAGAGTTGGGAGGGGAGTGTGCACGGCATGTGAGGAGTTGCCGGGGCCGGCGGGGCAACGGGAGGGCTGGAGGGAATGGGGGGTGGAACGGATCGGCGGGGGGTGGAGTGGGCTCGTTCACGAGCAGTAGGTGTTGGCGGGAGCGATGGTAAATAGCCCCCTCGTAGTCGACGAAGTAGGAACGCGGTGAACCGGCGTCACCGACCACGACAGCCAGGCGGTAGTGACCAGAGGGGGACTGCATGCAAACCACCTGCCCCGGGAACAGCCGTGGAAGGGGCCGGGCGGACTTGTCAAAGGAGCGCTTCTGGATATCTTTCTTTTGGACAATGCGCTCAGTGACAGTGGCAGGGTTCTGGACCGAGGGTTTGAGGGACTGTTGAGAGACCGGCAGGGGAGGTCCGGTGGTGCGGGACATGAGGCGCTGGGCAGGGGAACCGAGCGCGGGGTCGCGGGAAATGTTGCGGAGGTTAAGTAGGGCAAGGTGGAAAGTGAGGGGCCGAGAGGTCTCTAGAACTGTGCAGATAAGAGTTGCCTTTCCCACGGGAACCAGGACGCCTCCCCCATAGGCATGGAGGCAGGTGTGCCGGTCGAATCACCGGGTCGACGCTTGGGTCGACAACAATCTTATAGTCGCAGGGCAGTTTGCCCAGAATGTCATCGAAGCGGTCGGGGTATTCGGCCAGGGTGTCCATGGGGGCCTGCACCAGGTGAATTCCGTGGTGGAAGGAGACTAACCCCAGGTCCTGACACGCACGGGCGCCCAGCAGGGTGACGTTGTCAGAGTCCAGCAGGTGGAAAGTGCGGTTTGCGCACCCGCTCTGGCCGGCTGGTCAGGCCGCCTGTCCGCTACGGGGAGTTTGCGTAGTTTTAAACTGTTACCGGTGCGGTTTGTGTTCGTAGCGTATGAGCCGTGGTCACTCTGTATATTACCTGCCATGCTTTTATTTCTAAGAGGAAGGATGTAGATCAGTGCATGTTCCTTTAACCATAATGACCTCCCCACTACTAACCACTCCCCATTGTCTCCAGTATAATTGTAGTGTCCCCACCTCTAGCTCGCTCTCTAGCTCCAGTGATGACCACGGACAGCTACAGCTTAGTGTAAAAGAGTTAGTTTAATAAACAGTTACAGTAAAAGACATGTGTGTGCAATAAGTCATTTTTACATGGTGTCAGAAGTGGGATCTGTTATCAGAGCAGGTGCACCCAAAAGCGAAAACACCGTTGGATCTTCATGGGAGGAGGCTGCATCAGAGTCTGGGAGCTCCTCCGGCTCGTAGTGGGAAACCAGAGTGCTATCAGGGACTGCAAGGTTGTTTAGATCTGCGAGGTTGTTTAGATTTCTTCTCGGAGCCGGGACTGGCTTCCCACGGGAACGACAGGCGGCAGAAAAATGGTTGAGTTTACCACAGGAAAGACAGGTCTTGCCCTGTGCGGGGCAAACGTTTGATGGATGAGATGTGAAATGACAGTTAGGGCAGCGGCGTGCGGTAGTTGAGGTGGTGACCTTTGCGGGGAAGGCAGCGGGGTTACGTCGTTGAGTTCCAGCGGAATGCTGGCGACCGGCTGCACCGGTAAAGTTAATGTCCTGGGACGCCGGGTGGGACACGGAGCCAACGGCAGAGGACATGCGGGCGGCATACATTGCATCCCGCAGTGTCAGATCGGGCTTCACGAGGAGCTCCTCACGCAGTTTTGCGTTGCGGAGACCATGAACCAGGACGTCCCTAATTAATTCTTCTGTGGTGATTGTTTCAAGGCGGCAACGCCGAGCCAGGTAACGCAAAGCGGCAATATAAGCGTCGATATGCTCGCCTGGCAGCTGCCGCCTCTGGAAGAAGTTAAAGCGTTCTATAATGTTATTGGTGGGTATATCACAGAGGGCAGTGAACTTAGCCATGAGACATACCGGGTCGTGACGGTCCTCTCCGGCGGCGAAATCGAACGAAGCATATTGATCCATAGCTGCTGGTCCAGCGAGGTTGAGCAACAGGTGAGCCTGTACAGCAGGAGTGGCATCAGGATGGGCAATAGCGATGTAGTGTTCCAAATCGCGCTGGAACACGGTCCAGCGATGGACAATGTCCGTGTCAAAAACCAACGTGTCAGGTCGACGACAGGAGTGGGACATGACAAAACGAACGGAGGGAACGACTGGGAGAAAGAAATAATAAAACAAAAACCGATAAACAGGAGACGCAGGTCTACCGCTGTGACACCATGTAAAAATGACTTATTGCACACACAAGTCTTTTACTGTAACTGTTTATTAAACTAACTCTTTTACACTCTGTAGCTGTCCGTGGTCATCACTGGAGCTAGAGAGCGAGCTAGAGGTGGGGACACTACAATTATACTGGAGACAATGGGGAGTGGTTAGTAGTGGGGAGGTCACTATGGTTAAAGGAACATGCACTGATCTACAAGGAGGACGAGCAAAGAATTAATGATCAAGTATGGGCCAAGGAAGGAAACAGAGGAGGTTTGCAAATACCCCCTCTTCAACTAGCATTAAAAGATGGTGCAGACATAGTACGAGTAAGACAGTATCCCATTTCGACCGAGGGACGAAAAGGCTTACAACCAATCATTGAGAATTTATTAGAGGACGGGTTATTGGAACCATGTATGTCCCCCTACAATACTCCGATCCTACCAGTCAGAAAGACCGACGGGACGTTTCGACTCATACAGGACTTGAGGGAACTGAACAAGGTGGTCCAAGCCCGACACCCGATAGTGCCTAACCCTTACACCATCATGGGACGGATACCCCCAAGCCACAAATGGTTTAGTGTGGTAGATTTAAAGGATGCCTTCTGGAGTTGTCCGCTGGCAACAGAGAGTAGAGACTTATTCGCCTTTGAGTGGGAAAATCTAAACACTGGGCGAAAGCAACAATTCCGGAGGGCGGTGCTCCCTCAAGGTTTTACAGAATCACCAAATGTATTCGGCCAAATTTTAGAGCAGGTATTGGAGGATTTCCCAGGTCACGGGGAAACGCAACTATTACAGTATGTGGATGACCTCCTTTCAACTTCTTGGGAAAGAAGGGGTTAAGAGTGTCTCGTAACAAGCTTCAATTTGTGAAACAAGAGGTAAAATATCTGGGACATCTGATAAGTGGAGGAAACAGACGAATAAACCCCAAAAGGATAGCTGGGATCACGGGAGTACCACTATCAAAGAATAAGAAAGAGATCCGAAAATTCCTGGGATTGATAGGATACTGTTGACTGTGGGTAGATGATTACTCCAGACAAGTAAAATTCCTGTATGATAAATTGGGAGAAGAAAAAGGCAAAGTTCAGTGGACCCCAGAACAGGAGTTGAAATTTGGGAAATTCAAGAACAGTTTGATTACTGCTCCCGTGTTGGCTCTGCCCTCAGTAGAACAACCTTTCCACCTGTTTGTAAATTCAGACAAGGAGGTGGCACTAGGGGGTAGAGGGGGAAATCGACAGCCAGTGGCCTTCCTCTCGAAAATATTAGATCCAGTCTCCAGGGGATGGCCGGGATGCATACAAGCGGTAGCAGCTACCGCAATATTGGTGGAAGAGAGTAGGAAATTAGCCTTTGGAGGCACTCTGGTTGTTTCTACACCACACAGTAAGAACCATACTCACTCAGAAATCCAACAGATGGTTAACAGATTCTAGACTTTTAAAGTATGAGGCCATCCTGATGGAAAAAGACGATTTGATGATAATTACGGATAAGAACCTTAACCCGTCCCAATTCCTGTATCCAGCAGAGAAACAGGGTGACAAGGAAGAGGGCCCAGTACACTGCTGTAGTGAAATAATAGATTTACAGACAAATAGTAGAGAAGACTTAAAAGAGCAACCTCTGGCTGAGGGCAGCCGGTGGTTTATAGATGGATCCTCCAGGTGCATAGATGGAAAAAGACATAGTGGGTACGGTATAGTGAACGGGGAAACTATGGAGGAAATTGAAAGTGGCAGGCTGCCTGGTAGTTGGTCAGCTCAATCTTGTGAATTATTTGCATTAATGAGAGCTTTAGAATTATTGGAGGGGAAGGAAGGAACAGTATATACCGATTCAAAATACGCTTTTGGAGTAGTACACACCTTTGGGAAGATCTGGAAAGAGCGAGGAATGATAACAACTCGAGGTAAAGAATTAGCGCATGAGCAATTGGTAGGACAGACACTGGAAGCCTTGCAAAAACCAGGACGAATAGCCATAGCACATGTGTAGGGCATCAGATGGGTAACACCCTGGAGGCCAGAGGAAATAGGGCAGTGGATGAGGTTGCAAAAAGAGCAGCCACAGAACAGATGGTGGAAATGAAGTCACTAATACCTTTAAGGGAACCAGAGGAAAATATACCTATCTTTTGTGAGAAAGAACAGGAAAACATGAAAGAAATGGGGGCTCAGCGTACTTCAAATGGGAAATGGTGGACACCAAATGGAAAGCAGCTATTGAACAAAGAAATAATGAGGGAGTTATTAGGGTGATTACATGGACAAAGCCATTGGAGGACACAAGCCCTCTGTGACACCCTCCTCAGAACCTACGCTTGCTGTGGGATGTTTACCATGGCCAAACAGGTCATAAGGGGCTGTGTAATATGTCAGCGAATTAATAAGAAATTCATGGGAGCAGTCCCAGGTGGAGGACAACCATTAGCAGTTAGGCCCTTCCAAAGAATACAGATAGATTTCACCGAGCTGCCCCGGGTACGGACATGGAAGTACCTGTTAGTGGTAGTGGACCATTTCACCAGATGGGTAGAGGCATTCCCCACGGCAACTGCCACCGCACAGGTGGTAGCCAAGATATTACTAGAACAAATTATACCCAGATATGGGATTGTGGAAACAATAGACTCAGATAGAGGGACCCATTTTGCCTCAAAAACACATGAAATGATATGTGAAGCACTGGGAATAGAATGGAAATTGCATACACCATGGCATCCCCAGAGCTCAAGAAAGGTGGAAAGAATGAATGGCACCTTAAAGACCCAAATCACCAAGTTGATAGAGGAAACGAGACTCCCCTGGACTAAGTGCCTCCCGATAGCCCCATTGAGAATCCGAACGGCACCTCGAAAAGACATAGGGATATCACCATATGAAATGTTATTCGGGCTCCCATACTTAGGGAAGATAGAAGGAGTCCCAACAATACAAGGGAACGATGTGTTCCTGAGGAACTATTTACTGGCAGTGTCCCAATCTCTTGCAGAACTAAAAATTAAAGGATTGCTGGCCCAGAGCCCACCACTGGACTTCCCGATTCACTCAGTCAAGGCTGGAGACTGGGTATTAATAAAAACGTGGAAAGAAGAAAAGCTGCAACCTAAGTGGACTGGACCCTACCTGGTGTTACTAATCACCGAGACAGCAGTATGAACAAAAGAGAAAGGGTGGACTCACGCAAGTCGAGTTAAGGGCCCTGTGGAGGCCCAACCAGACGATATCAGCCCATTTGATGTATGTAAAGGAAAATGGTGGTGCGGCTATAGAATGTATGTATGCACCCATCCCTGTAAAGATTGGCACGCGGTGTTTACTTCATCAAAATATAGGTGGCATCGGACCACCTATCAAACTGATAGGTGGAGAGTATATCAAAACCCGAACGAGAAATTACCAGGACGCGTATATGTGAGCATACAGAGTGTCCAAATACAGGAAAGTGGTAGGTATTGGATATGTGCAGATAAAACAGGGAAGGACGCATGTCTGAAGTTTGAGATAGAAGTAAAGCGAGATGGGAAGATGGGAAGATACGAGGATAGGGGAGAGGTGTTCAAGATAGATGACAATCAGAATAGGGATCCCGGGGTAACACCAGCACCACCAGTAGTCAGCAATGTGACCAGGGAAAATGAGTCTAAGGATCTGAAGATAATGATAGTAGCAGGAGAAACAGGATTAAGGCAGTTATATGAGAAGGGAATACCAACAGGGGGAAAAGGAGCCAACACCTGGCTTGCCTGGATGATGTACACATCCAGAAGTATGCAACGAACCATTTGTTACGCCTGCGCTGGAGCTAGGCCTCAGCTGGTCCCAGTACAATTTCCCCTGAATTGGGATAGAACACCTAGGGCTATGACATGTATACTACAGCTATTCATGAATCCCCTCTTACCAAAAAATGCAATATGCCAGAGTTATCATTACCTATTTCCGACCAGCAACAACAATACGAAGGGCCGAAGGGAAGACCCTCGACCTCCTCCATTTACCATTCCTTTTGGGGAGGAGGGGTTTGAGTGCTATACAAGAAATAACCCAGAGGGACAGGACATGGGGGAGGTGCTCAACTGCAATCAGACGTATAACATAAAGGCTGAGGAACAGGGGCCAATGTCGAGCCGATGTCTGGTGGTGGTGCGGGGAGAATACCCTGTGGCCCCAGTTACCAGGGTCATGGACGGGAACCTGTACCCTCATACAACTGATGATGCCCTTCACCATAGCAGTAGAACATGCTGTAGAACTCAGTAAAGGAAGCCGACGACAAAAGAGAAAGGTGAGAGGATCATTCGACACACACATCTATATAGATGCGATAGGGGTGCCAAGAGGGGTACCCGATGAATTTAAAGCCAGAAATCAGATAGCTGCGGGCTTTGAGTCCATACTCTTCTGGTGGTCCACAATTAATAAAAATGTGGACTGGATCAACTACTTATACTACAATCAACAACGCTTTATAAATTACACTCGAGTTGCAGTTGAAGGATTAGCGGAACAACCGACAGCAACCGGCCAAATGGCCTGGCAAAATCGCATGGCCTTGGACATGCTAATGGCTGAGAAGGGAGGGGTGTGTGTAATGTTTGGCGAACAATGTTGCACATTCATCCCCAACAACACTGCTCTGGATGGGTCAGTGTCAAGAGCCCTAGCAGGTCTCACCTCTCTATCTATCGAATTGGCTGAGAACCCTGGAATATTCACCTCCTGGACCGGGTTTCTAGACTCCTGGTTTGGGAAATGGAAGCACATCTTTACATCTGCCCTAACATCAGTGATAGTCATGGTGGGGTTACTGTGTTTGTTCGGATGTTGTATCATTCCCTGCGTACAGGGATTGGCTCAGCGATTGATAGAAACAGCCCTGACAAAGAACAGTGCTGCCACCATAATGGCCTTCAGAACACAGTATGACCAACGAGAGGGGTATAGGGAGGTGAAGAATCTGCTGCTAGCATTAGAAAAGGAGGAGATAGTGTAAATCAAGGGTGCGTAGCAAAAAGAAAAGGATGGATTGTGAGGAAAGAGTTAATAGACATGGTTGATTTAGACTAGGGATAGAAAAAATATAACTTAGAAATAAATAAGGTGTCAGCAGAAGCCAGACTGCTAGTAGAAGAGAAAGTAATGATATAAAGAACAGAGGGAAATTCTAGATAAAAAGTAGCAATAGAAATACGTCAGTAGCAGTTTTAAGAAAAGTAAGGTAGAGTTGAAAAGGGCGAGGGGTTAAAAACAACTACACATGCCTAATGAACTTGCATGAATATGTACACACACCTACTATGACAAGATGCCTAATTTAAATGCACATGCGATGCATGATAGGGGAGGTGTCTTTGACGTTGGGTGGGCGTTCCCAGACGTTCTCGTGGGAATCATGGCTTTATGTTATGATTGGAAGAAGCTCAATGGGGAGGAATGAGGATGTGATAATAATGAAATGAAATGTATAAAGATAGAAAACATCTCCATCTTTGGTGCCTCTAGGGGACATCAGAGGAGAGGCACCTATTCTGCAGAATATGAAATAAATAAAAACACTTCTTTGCCTGAATTTGTCTCAAGAACGTTTGTGATTTAAAATCCCACAAGAGGGAGAAGGGGAAGAGGGAGAAGAGGGGAGAGGGAGAAAGGGGGAGAAGGGGAAGAGGGAGAAGGGGGAGAGAGAGAAGGGGGGAGAGGGTGAAGGGGGGAGAGGGAGAAAGAGGGAGAAGGGGGAGAGGGAGGAGGGGGAGAAGGGGGAGGGAGGGTGGAACAATAGCATGTTATAACGCGCAGCCGTACCATTTCCGACGAAAGATTATAGAGCAGAGCTCCTCTAGTATCTTTGATTGCAACCGCCGCTGAACCACCATTTCACCCAAAGATGATAGAGCAGAGTTGTATAATCTTTGATTGCACCCTTCTTCATGGCGGGCTTGTGATGTCTCGAAAATTCGAGGGACATAACGGGTAACAGTTCTCGGACTCGAATCTGAGCTCGAAAATTCTTGTGGTGGTCACTAGGCCCAATGTGTCCCGCGGGCCATATTTAGAGACCAATCCCTTACAAGAACAAAGCCAAAAACGTACAGAAGTGTTAAAATTGTCTTTATTATTGTGGTAAGTAAAGATCTATTAAAAATAAGTCTACTAACTTTCTAATGTACCGACAAACCCAGTTTCCCAATGGCCGTTGATGGGAGAACAGAAAATAAAATTTTCACGACAGAATATCGACAGAAAATAATAATAATATTTTCTAACCTTTCTTTTTTATTGGGGAACCTAAAGAATGAAAGATCTGGTCGTTTAGATTTACGATTAGAACAGTTGATAGCAGAGCAGTGAGATGAAGATTTAGATGAGGACGCCATGACAGTGTGGGGGAAGCCCAATAAAATGCCCAAAAAAATGGCGTCGACGATCACACACGTCATACTACGTGTTTTTCGAGGAGTGGTCTATCTTGCTCCTCTATAATCTTTGGTGAGAAGGGTGGCGACGTAACTCGTGGTAAAAATTGCACCTGCGCGTTGACAGCAGCTGCTTTAATCCAGAGGCGGGGGAGGGGCTGAGCCACCAGCAAAAGCATTGTGATGTCAGCAGCGGTTTGATTTGAAAAAATTGTCTGTTTAGTGATGAATTTTAACTAATATCTCGGGAAATAATTGATCAAATTTACAGAGAAGTCGATTTCTAAATTCAAAAGGTAAATCGCTACAGAAATATATTAAAAATGTCCCCGTTTTGGAGTCTGGTTTTCGTGGAGATACGTTTCAAATGGCGAAATGGCACACACACATCCACACACACACACACACACACACACACACACACACACACACACACACACACACACACACACACACACACACACACACAGATTTTAAATATATACTAGACTGAGTGGGACCCGTTGGGTCCCATGTTCATATGGGAGGGCTGGTCCCCCGACACAATATGCCACCTCTCCACCAATTCCAATATTGGTAATGGTGGAGAGGTGGGGGAGGGGGTTCTGGAGCGCGGGTATTGGTGTTGTGGGCCGAAGGGACTGTTCACCAGAGGGCTAGTATGGACATTGTGGGCCAAATAGATTCTTAGGTTGGTAGCTCAGTCCCTCAAGCCTGATGTGCTGGCAGCTGACTCACGGCTGGTGGGCTGGCAGTTGACATGGCTATTCCTTGAAATTCCATTTCAAGCAGGGTGCAAGGCCACCAAATTGAAATCCATTTTCCTACCGTTTGAAGCAGGGTGCAAGGCCACCAAATTCAAGTGCAGTTTCTTACCACTTCGAGCAGGGTGCAAGGCCACCAAATTCAAGTGCAGTTTCATACCACTTCAAGCAGGGTGCAAGACAACCAAATTCAAGCACAGTTTCCAAGCACTTCAAGAAGAGTGCAAGGCCACCAAATTCAAGTGCACTTTCACACCATTTCAATCAGGGTGCAATGCAATCAAATTCAAATGCAGTTTCTGACCATTTCATTCAGGGTGCAAGGGCACCACATTGAAATGCAGTTTCATACCATTTCAAGCAGGGTGAAACCACCATAAAACCACACAAAGCACTACACACAGTTCAGTAGACATTCAGTATGTTCAGTTGATTCACAGCTCAGACAGAGTCATGACCTCGCCCTACCCCATCATGCAGAGACTGAGCCACACCCACACTACTGGGTTTTATAATCCCTTCCCCACCCACCAAACAACCATTTTCAGTGCCTTTTACTTCAACACAAACCTCGTAAACAACCATTTGCAGAGCCTTCTTCAACCCAAAACCTCAAAACAACCATTTGCAGTGCCTTTTACTTCAAACCCAAACCCCCCAAACAACCATTTGCAGTGCCTTTTACCTCAAGCCAAACCGCCCAAACAACCATTTGCAGTGCCTTTTACTTCAACCCCAAAACCCCCAAACAACCATTTGCAGTGCCTTTTACTTCAATCCCAAACCTCCAATCAACCATTTGCAGTGCCTTTTACTTCAAACCGAAACAACCATTTGCAGTGCCTGATTACTTGAACCCCAAACACCCAAACAACCATTTGCAGTGACTTTTACTTCGTCTCAAAACCCCCAAACAACCATTTTCATTGGTTTGCAAATGGTTGTGGGTGGTGTTGGTGGTGGTAACTGCTTTGAAATGCTGCGATGCAAATGGATGTCAGTGGTGATGGTGGTGGTACCTGCTTTGAAATGCTGCCCTGCAAATAGTTGTCGGTGGTGGTGGTAACTGCTATGAAATGCTGCACTGCAAATGGTTGTCGGTGGTGGTGGTGGTGGTAACTGCTTTGAAATGCTGCCTTGCAAATAGTTGTCGGTGGTGGTGGTAACTGCTATGAAATGCTGCACTGCAAATGGTTGTCGGTGGTGGTAACTGCTTTGAAATGCTGCGCTGCAAATGGTTGTCGGTGGTGGTGGTGGTGGTAACTGCTTTGAAGTGCTGCGCTGCAAATGGTTGTCGGTGGTGGTGGTAACTTTGAAATGCTAAATGTGGCTTTAAAACGTGGCTTTAAAACGTGGCATTAAAACGTAGCTTTAAAACGATGCAAGCAGCATGTAAACCGTCTCTTCTAGACGCGCAATACACAAAGCTGATGAAATGAAACAACTGTTACACCAAAGATAGAGATAAAATGCGGGAGTAACAGCAGAACAGGCAGCATCTCTAGAGAGAAGGAATGGGTGGCGTTTCGGTTTGAGACTCTTCAGACAAAATCTTCAGGTCAGAAGAATGGTCTTGACACGAAACAGGGGAGAAAGAGAGAAGGGGAGAGAGAGAAGGGAGGGGGGAGAGAAAGGATGGGAAGAGAGAAGAGGAGAGGGAGAAGGGGGAGAGAGAAGGGAGAGAGGGGATTGAGAGAAGGGGAGAGAGAATGGAGAGAGAGAGAGAGAGAGAAAGGAGAAAGAAAAGGGAATGAGAGAGAGAGAGAGGGGGAGAGAAAGAAGAGGGGAGAGAGAGAAGGGCAGACTGGGGTCATTTTACCACAAAAGCCATAGGTGACTGGGCAATCTGAACACAAGCACCAAGCAGGGCTGGCCTTAGGCCGATTGGACCGATTTTTCTAAATTGGGCCCCGCGCCCAAGGGGGTCCCACGTTAATTTTCCGTATTTCATATGGAAATACTAATTTGCTTTGGTAAATAAAGATTTTTTTTAAAACATTCGCCATACGGATTTTTTTTACAAAACTTACATGGATAACAAGCGATGTATGGCCATCAGACACAAACAATGTGTTTTGGTTTTTTTATTAAATATTTTTATTATTTTATACAATTTTTTAACAAAACAGCACAAAACAAAAAAAGAGAAAGAAAATAAAGGATTGTACAGGGAAAAAAAAGCCACCAGACATAACAGTATTGGTACAATCCACATGGTGCTACACAGTCAGGCATTGCAAGAGCAGAAGTAAAGGTCACAGGACTACATCACTGCAGATAATATGAAATTATGAAATTATTGGTCTTTGATAAATGGTCCCCAAACACTTAAAAAGTTGTTTGGTACCTTGGAGTTGTAGAAGCGTATCCTTTCCATCTGTATGATTATTATCATTTCATTAAGCCATTTTTCGAAACAGGGGGGTGTGGATGATTTCCAGTCTGTTAGGATCATTTTCTTGGCTGCCACCATACCAAGCATCAGTGCTTGTTGTTCTTCAGACGTGAAGTACAAAGCAGTCTCTGAGCATCCAAAAAGTGCCAGTTCTGGATCAGGGAGAATATCTTTTCCATGGACCTCAGAAAACTACAAATATTTTAGACCAGTATCTTTGTATATGAGGACAGAGCCAGAAAATGTGTGTTAAAGAGCCATCTGCACCTTTGCATCTGTCACATAATGGAGAAATAGCAGGGTAGATTCAATGTAATTTCGTTTTTGAGTAATGGAGTCTATGGATGACTTTAAACTGGATCAGTTTATGCCTGACATTGATCGAACAAGTTTGGATTCTGGTCAGACCTTCATTCCAAATGTCGTCAGACACCTCGAAATTCAGCTCAGTAGACCAGGCTTCTTTCAGATGGTTAGTGGATATAGAGGTGGTAAATAGATGCACAAAGCGAGATATTAGATGTTTGGAGTCTGGAGGAAGCTGCAGGAGCTCATAGAGTGGGCAACTGTCAGGCATGGTTTGAAAATTTGGATTTTGATCTTTAACGTAGTGCCTAATTTGGAAATAGCGAAAAAAAATGAGAGTTGGAAAGGTTAAAATTTGATTTCAGCTGATTAAACGATGCAAACGTTTTGTCAATATATAGATCTCTGAGGGTCGCAAGGCCCTTGTCCCTCCAGACAGCAAACACCCCATCTGTCTGATGGCAAAAAGGAGTGGTTGTGACATATGGGGGTGTACATAGAGACATTTGACAATGTACTGAAACTTCTTATCTGATTTAAAATTCAAATAGAATTTCTTAAAATAAAGTTCTCACCAACCAACTTATGTGGGGATTCTGTTTTGGAAAAAAACAAAGTACAGAGGGAGGAATTTTTCACTGCTGTGTTTTCAATGTTTAGCCACAATGGGGCATTATTATTATTATTCAAAGGTTCATCTGGGAATCCCCATTGCCAGTAAATCAGAGCTCTAGCATTGGCTGCCCAATAGCAGTGCCTAAATATAGGAAGGTCCATGCCTCCGTCATTTTTTGGCTTTAGAAGATGCGCCTTTGATATACGGTGGGCTTTATAGCCCCAAATGAATGGAAAGATAATGGAGTCCAGTTTTTAAAATAATTATGAAGTAAGGAAAATTGGAAGATTTTGGAATAAATATAAGAATCTAGGAAGAGACACCATCTTGATAGCGTTAATACGCCCCACTATAGACAAAGGTAAAATCCTCCATTTCTCTATGTTCAGTTTTAACTTTGTAATCATATCAGCGTAGTTGAGTTTGAATACAAGTTTGGGGTTTAGGGGTATTTTGAGTCCTAGATATGTAAAAAGGTCATATACTATCTTAAATGGTAGAGCCTCAAGAAAATCTGAATCTATATTGTCTGATAAAGGCATAAACTCACTCTTACTCCAGTTGACTGTGTATCCAGAAAGCTTGCCAAATGATTTAATAAAATCTAACAAGGGAAGAACAGAGGCTTCTGGATCAGAGAGATATAGTAATGTGTCATCGGCGTAAAGCCCCACACGAATTTCCACGTTCCCCACCTTTATACCGCTGATGTTTGGGTGACCCCTGATACCTATACCAGAGCAATATCAAAGAGTAAGGGAGACAGAGGATCTCCCTGTCTGACCCCACGTTGTAAGTCAAAAGGTCCAGATTTATCATTATTAGTGAGGATGGATGATGTCGGACAAAGATACACCATTTTGACCCACGCAATAAAGGAATCCCCAAACCCAAATCTTTTAAGTGCCTCGAACATATAGGGCCACTCTATCTGATCGAACGCTTTTTTGGCGTCTAAGGATAAGATGGCCGCTCTGGAATATAGATTATTCAGGAGTCGACGCATATTACAAAACGAAAATCTACCTGGAATAAACCCTGTTTGATCAGGGTGTATAATTGATGAAATATGCATCCCCAGTCTATTAGCTAATATTTTTGTGATAGCATTTTGATCAAAGTTGAGGAGAGCAATAGGCCTGTAGCTACCAGATTCCGTTTTATCCTTGTCTTTTTTTAACAGGATACACATATTTGCCTCGTACAGGGACTTCGGAAACCTGTTATTCTTAATCGAATCATTGATCATCCTAATTAAGAGTGGGACAAGCGACTTATGAAATGCCTTATAGAATTCACAACCAAATCCATCTGGTCCAGCCGCTTTACTGGAGGGAAAAGATTTAATAGCCTCAACTAGCTCGCTTCTAAGAAATTTGAATCAAGTTCTAGCCTGGCTGATTCATCTAGTTTTGGCAAACTGAAGGAGTCAAAGAATCCTGCAAAATCTGCATTAGTGGCCCGTGTTTTTGCAGTACAGGTGCACAACCTTTTATCCGAAAGCCTTGGGACCAGACACTTGTCGGATTTCGGACATTTTCGGATTTCCGAATGGAAGATTTTTAGCGTAGATTAGGTAGGTAGCGCGGGCGGCTTGAAAAGTCTGGAGCGGCTGCCTCCTCCCCGGAGACCGGGAGAATCATTGTAAATCATTGCATAAATGTTAGTCAGTTAGTTTGGAGGGATTTTATGTGGTGGTGGTGGTGGAGTAGGGGTGAAGGGGGAAATTTTAATTCTTAGTCCCCTACCTGGTCGGCGACTCCCAACCTCGCGGAGCTGATGGCTCCATCCGGCCGCGGGCGGCGCCGGTTGGAGCTCCGACCCCGGCAACTCTACCCCTGGCTGCGCGGCTCCAAATCCAGCGACGCTCCGCGAATGTTGGGAGTCGGCGGCCACAGCGCTCCGGAGCTTGCCACACGGCGACCCGGTAAGGCATTGCCCGCTCCCTGCTGGTATCCCAGCGCTGCGACGCCGCCAACTCCCGACATTCGCGGAGCTGGGGCATCCGGCCACGGGCCGCGCTGGATTTGGAGCGCCTCGCAGCCAGGGGTAGAGTTGCCGGGGTCGGAGCTACAACCGGCGCCGCCCGCAGCCCCACCGGCCACAGCGCTGCGGAGCTTACTGCACGGCGACCCGGTAAGGCATTGACTGCTCCCCGCCTCTCCGACCAGGTAGGGGACTAAGAATTAAAGTTTACCCCTTCACCCCCCCTGCACATAAAAGCCCTCCAAACTAACTGACTAACATTTAAGCAATGATTTACAGATGTTTAAGCGTCTCCCGGTCTCCGGGGAGGAGGCAGCCGCTACAGTAGTACAGACCTGGGTTGACCGTGGTTCAAGTTTGGCGCCAAACGCGAGCTTTGGTGCGCAGACGACATCTGGAAAAAATGGCCGGTTTTCGGAGTTTTTCGGTTTCCGGAACACTGGATAAAAGGTTGTGCACCTGTATATAATTCTGAATAAAATACTTTGAAGCGGTTGTATATTTATTTTGGATTGGTAAGCAAATCACCCGTTTTGGATTTGATTTTATGGATTGCACAACTCGCCTGTTCCCCTTTTAATTGTCTGGCCAGTAGCCTCTCTGGTTTATCGCCCAACTCAAAGTGTCTCTGTCTGAGCTTGAGTAGAAGCTTGCCAACATTTTCACTAAGAATACGATTATATTCATATATAAATTCAAGATTTTGTTGTAATCCTCTTGTAAGAGAGAGTTCCTGTAAGTCTGTTCAAGATTTAGAAGTGCATTTTCAATTTCTACCAATTGATGACGCTGTTCCCTTTTGTTGGAGACTTCAAAGGATATTATATGACCTCTCATTACTACCTTAAGGGTCTCCCAGAGTATATAATCTGATACATCACCTGTATCGTTGGTCTCAAGGAACTCTGTAAGCCTTGCTGTCAAAAAGTCAATAAACACTTGGTCTGTGAGTAAATACGGGTCAAAGCGCCAACAATAGCTTTGTTTAGGCAGAGCAAGCTTCAAGTCTAGAGATACTGGACTGTGGTCTGATATCAATATATTATGATCTTTGGTATGTTCAATGCTAGATATTAATTTTGCATCCACCAGGAAATAATCAATTCTTGTGTATGATTTGTGGACATGAGAAAAAAATGAGTAGTCTTTGTCCGTTGGATGTTGTATCCTCCAGATATCAACAATGTTTCTAGACTTAATCAGGTTGTTTAATGTTTGAACAGATGCAATTGCAGGTGGGTTGTGGGTGGAGAGCCTGTCAAGATATGGGTCAAGGTAACACTTAAATTCTCCGCCCATTATCAAATTGGTGGTATTGAGGTCTGGAATTAAATCAAAAATGTTGTGAAAATAATTTGGATCATCAATGTTTGGACCGTATATATTCAGGAGTGTGACAGGAAGTGAATTAATATTTCCAGTAATCATAATATATCTGCCATTTGGGTCTGGAACCATTGAAACAAGTTGAAATGGGATATTCTTACGAAAAATAATAGCTACACCTCTATCCTTGGATGTAAAAGGTGACTGATAAACTTGAGAGATCCAATTAGCTCTCAATTGCCTCTGCTCTGTAGCTTTGATGTGGGTTTCTTGAAGAAATATTATGTCTGGTCAAAGATTTCAAATGCGCAAACACTTTACCCCGCTTAATTGGATGCCCAAGGCCACGTACATTCCATGAGACCAACGTTATCTTACTAATATCGTCCTGTTTTACATTGTTAAGTCCTGACATATTCAGCTACGAGAAAAAAAAAGTCACACCATGGTGAAATGAAACAATATAAAAAATAAAAAGTCTGGCAGCTCTGGAAAACATTGAACATTAACGAAACCTGACCCCCTCCCCAAAGACACTTCCCCAAACAAAGCGTTACCTTCCCCCTCATTGTTTAGCGAGGGCCGCCGGGCGTATGGCAAGTAAAATTGCCCCCCAGGCCCACTACCTAACCAGTCTATGAACAAATAAACCAGCTAAGGCAAGCCAAGGGCCTCCTCCGCCCATTCAAATAATGTTGAAAATGTCAAATTATACCGTCTTTAGGTGTGTTGAAGCAAACTGTTCTTTAATGCTCTCAGCGAATATTTCCTCTGTCCAACAGGGTCATCCTGTCTGTTCATTTCCAGCGTTGCTTCTCAGGTGCCCTTCCACAAATTTCTTTGCTTCTCCAGGTGAAGTGAAAACCTTCAGTTGTCCGTTGTGTTGAAGCTGGAGTTTGGCTGGGAAGCGCAGGCTGTATTTCACCTCCATCTCCCGCAGGGTCTGCATGACATCACGGAACCCACGTCGCTGCTCCATTACCTCAGCTGTGTAATCCGGAAAGATAAAGACTCGCCGTCCATTGTACACCAGAGTCTGTTGTCTACCAAGTCGTATTATCATATCTTTCTCAAGAAAGAAATGGACCCTGGCGATGAGTGTGCGAGGCCTGGCTCCCTCCGTGGGCTTCGGCTGTTGGGTGCGGTGTGCACGATCAATGAGAAGTGGTTTTTTGAAGTGTGTCTCACCCAGCAGTTTTGGGATGAGGGCGCTGATAAACTGTTGGTTTCCCTTTCTCTTCTCCTTCTGGAATACCCACGATTTTAATGTTATTTCGACGTGAGCGGCCCTCTAGGTCATTGATTTTTGCTTGCAGGAGGGTGTTTTCCCTTTGTATTTTGCTTATGTTTTTCTCCATTAGCGTCAGGCGGGTGTCATGCTCTCCAGCTATCTCATCCATGGAATCCATTCGGACCGTCAAGACATTTTGTGAGGACTGAAGACATGTAAACTTGATTTCAAATTGATCAAAGCGGTCATTGATGGCCTTTAAAATCGCATCTGACATCTCTCTCAGCATTGCACCTGTTGGTGTGGAGTGGCCGCTTGCTTCTCCATTAGAATCACTATCTTCGCCTTTGTTATCCAAGGTTGCTAGCGGTTTTTGTTTAGCTCTTCCCTTGCGTGTGTCTGGCATTTGCATGTTTTTTTATCAAACGATGTGTTAACTACAGTAGCACATGTGAACAGCGAGTAGTTAACAAGTTATCCAATGCGCCATCTATGCATCGATCCACATTCCTCAGTAAATGTAATTGTGTTTTAGAAGAAGTATTAATGACGTTACGTTCCTTTGAATACAATTCACGTGGCATCATTAACACATCTTCAAAACATAATTACATTTACTGAGGAATGTAGATTGATGCATTAATGACACATTGAGTATTTCTTAAAACTCACCATCATGATTGAGGACTTCTTCTTGGTGAGATTCTTGGTTGGCAGGGGATTAGTCATTCAATGTACCTACCAACCCACGTTGTGTCCCTCTGTCTTTTGCTCTCTCCCTCCCTCTCTCTCACACATTCTCTCTCTCCTGTTCCCCATCTCTCTCTCTAACTCTCTCGGCAATTCCAGAATCATTGACGTTTTGCGGTAGAAAAAAAAAATGCTGGAGAAACATCTATGGAGCGAAGGAAATATGCAAAGTTTCGGGTCGAAACCCTTCTTCACACCCGGCTATTTCCTTTGCTCCATAGATGCTGCCTCAAGCCCTGTCCCCTGGCTAGACTCCCCACACGCTGTGAAAATAACTCTCCCCCGAATTGTCATGTTACTCACGACACGTGACTCATTTATAATAAATACTAGACTAAGTGTGACCCGTTGGGTCCCAGCATCACACAGGAGGGCTGGTCATCCAACGCAATATTCCACCTCTCCACCAATTCTAATATTGGTGGCCATTTGGGGGGGGGGGGGGGGGGGGGGGTTCTGGAGCGCTGGTATGGGAGTTGTGGGCTGAAGGGACTGGTTTCCAGAGGGCCAGTATGCACATTGTGCGCCAAATGGATTCTTGGGCTGGCGTCTCAGTCAATCAAGCCTGTTGTGCTGGCAACTCACTCACTCACGGCTGGTGGGCTGGTAGTTGACTCACGGCTAATCCTTGAAATTTTATTTCTAGCAGGGTATAAGGCCACCAAATTCAAGTGCAGTTTCTTACCACTTCTAGCAGGATGCAAGGCCACCAAATTCAAGTGCGGTTTCATACCATTTGAAGTAGGGTTCAATGCCACTAAAGACAGCGAGTCGTGACCTCTCCCTCCTCCATCTTGCAGAGACTGAGACACACCCACATTTCCGGGTATTATAACCCCTCCCCCCCCACCAGAAAAGGTGTGGCTTTCATGGAGTAATTGACAGGAGAGAGATTCTCAACATTTTTTTAAAAACTAATAACACTTTTATTTTTCATTGATGGGAAGAATTCTCTGCACCTGCTCAGCGGAGGGGCGACAGAGTCAGATGGCCAAAAATCACAGCCGTTAGTGGTAGCATTTTATCTAAAATCAATATATAGTGCAAACAGGAAGTAAGTGCATTTTCAGTAGTGCCTTTCAACTTCAAGCCAATGCACCCACGCCAGCATTTGCAGTAAGTAGTGCATTTCAACTTCATGCCACCATTTGCAGTAAGTGGTGCCTTTCAACTTCAAGCCAATGCACCCAAGCCACCATTTGCAGTAAGTAATGCCTTTTAACTTCAAGCCAATGCATCCAAGCCACCATTTGCAGTAAGTAATGCCTTTTAACTTCAAGTCAATGCATCCAAGCCACCATTTGCAGTAAGTAGTGCCTTTTAACTTGAAGCCATTGCATCCAAGCCACCATTTGCAGTAAGTAGTGCCTTTCAACTTCAAGCCAAAGCAACCAAGCCACCATTTGTAGTAATAGTGCCTTTCAACTTCAAGCCAATGCAGCCATGCCCCCCATTTGCAGGAAGTAGTGCCTTTCAACTTCAAGCCACAATTTGCAGTAAGTAGAGCCTTTCAACTTCAAGCCAAAGCTCCCAAGCCACCATTTGCAGTAAGTAGTGCCTTTCAACTTCAAGCCAACGCTCCCAAGCCACCATTTGTAGTAAGTAGTGCCTTTCAACTTCAAGCCAAAGCAACCAATCCACCATTTGCAGTAAGTAGTGCATTTCAACTTCATGCCACCATTTGCAGTAAGTGGTGTCTTTCAACTTCAAGCCACACCCAAGCCACATCCAAGCCATCATTTGCAGTAAATAGTGCCTTTCAACATCAAGCCAAAGCAACCAAGCCACCATTTGCAGTAAGTAGTGCCTTTCAACTTCAAGACAAAGCAACCAAGCCACCATTTGCAGTAATAGTGCCTTTCAACTTCAAGCCAATGCACCCACACCCTCCATTTGCAGTAAGTAGTGCCTTTCAACTTCAAGCCACAATTTGCAGTAAGTAGAGCCTTTGAACTTCAAGTCAAAGCTCCCAAGCGACCATTTGCAGTGATAGTGCCTTTCAACTTCAAGCCAAAGCAACCAAGCCACCATTTGCAGGAAGTAGTGCCTTTCAACTTCAAACCACACCCAGGCCACACCCAAGCCACCATTTGCAGTAAATAGTGCATTTCAACTTCAAGCCAAAGCTCCCAAGCCATCAATTGTAGTAATAGTGCCTTTCAACTTCAAGTCAAAGCTCCCAAGCCACCATTTGCAGTAAGTAGTGCCTTTCAACTTCAAGCCAAAGCAACCATTCCACCATTTGCAATAAGTAGTGCCTTTCAACTTCAAGCCAAAGCTCTCAAGCCACCATTTGCAGTAAGTAGTTCCTTTCAACTTCATGCCACCATTTGCAGTAAGTAGCGCCTTTCAATTTCAAGACACACCCAAGCCAAGCCAACCAGGGGAGGGGGGAGGGAGAGGAGGGGAGGGGGGCGCAATCTGCAGCGCTAGTATGAACCATTTTAGAACCAATAGACATTTTTTTGCAAGCTTCAGTACAAATAGACATTTTTTGCAAGCTTTAGAACCAAATGAGACACTTATTGCAAGCCTTAGAACCAATAGACATTTTTTGCAAGCTTCAGAACGAATAGACATTTTTTGCAAGCATTAGAACCAATAGATATACTTTTTGCAAGCTTAAGAACCAATAGAGATACTTTTTGCAAGCTTTAGAACCAATATAATTTTTTTGAAAGCTTTATATCCAATAGACATTTATTTGCAAGTTTAGAACCAATAGACTTTTCTGCAAGCTTTAGAACCAATAGACATCTGTTTTGCAAGCTTTAGAACAAATATACATTTTTTTGCAAGCTTTAGAACCAATAGAGACACTGTTTTGCAAGATTTAGAATCAATAGAGGCACGTTTTGCAAGCTTTAGAAACAATAGACATTTTCTGCAAACGTTAGAGACAATAGACATTTTTTTGCAAGCTTTAGAACCAATAGACATTGTTTTGCAAGCATTAGAACCAATAGACATTTTTTTGCAAGCTTTAGAACCAATAGAGACACCTTTTGCAAGTTTTAAAACCAGTAGAAATTTTTTGCAAGCTTCAGAACCATTAGACACTTTTTTTTGCAAGCTTTAGAAACAATAGACATTTTTTGCAAGCTTTAGAACCAATAGAGACACCTTTTGCAAGCTTTAGAACCAATAGACATTGGTTTTCAAGCTTTAGAACCAATAGGCATTTTTATTGCAAGCTTTAGAACCAATAGACATTTTATTGCAAGCTTTAGAACCAATAGACATTTTTTTGCAAGCTATAGAACCAATAGACATTTTTTTTGAAAGCTTTAGAAACAATATACATTATTTTGCAAGCTTTAGAACCAAAAGACATTTTTCTGCAAGCTTTACAACCAATAGATAGACTTTTTGCAAGTTTTAGAACCAATAGACATTTTTTGCAAGCTTTAGAACTAATAGAGACACTTTTTGCAAGCTTTAGAACCTATAGACATTTTTTGCAAGCTTTAGAACCAATAGACACTTTTTGCAAGCTTTAGAACCAATCGACATTTTTCTGCAAGCTTTACAACCAATGGATAGACTTTTTGCAAGTTTTAGAACCAATAAACATTTTTTTGCAAGCGTTAGAACCAATAGAGACACTTTTTGCAAGCTTTAGAACCAATAGACATTGTTTGCCAGCTTTGGAAACAATAGATATTTCTTGAAAGCTTTAAAACCAATAGAGACATTTTTTGCAAGCTTTAGAACGAATAGAGATACTTTTTGCAAGATTTAGCAACAATATACATTTTTTGCAAGCTTTAGAACTAATAGACTTTTTTGGCAAGCTTTAGAACCAATAGACATTTTTTGCAAGCTTTTGAACCAATAGACATTTTTTGTAAGCTTTAGAACCAATAGAGACACTTTTTGCAAGCTTTAGAACCAATAGATATTTCTTAAAAGCATTAGAACCAATAGAGACATTTTTTGCAAGCTTTAGAACCAATAGAGATACTTTGTGCAAGATTTAGCAACAACATACATTTTTTGCCAGCTTTAGAACTAATAGACTTTTTTTGCAAGCTTTAGAACCAATATACATTTTTTGCAAGCTTTAGAACCAATAGACATTTTTTGCAAGCTTTAGAACCAATAGACATTTTTAGCAAGCGTTAGAACCAAAAGACATGTTTTGCAAGCTTTAGAAACAATAGACTTTTTTTGCAATCTTTAGAACCAATAGAGCCACCTTTTGCAAGTGTTTAAACCAATAGACATGTTTTGCAAGGTTCAGAACCATTAGACACTTTTTTTTGCAAGATTTAGAACCAATAAACATTTTTTGCAATCTTTAGAACCAATAGAGACACTTTTTGCAAGCTTTAGAACCAATAGACATTTTTTTGCAAGATTTAAAACCAATAGTCACTTTTTGCAAGCTTTAAAAGCAAAATACATTTTTTGTAAGCTTTAAAAGCAATAGACATTTTTTGCAAGCTTTAGAACCAAAATACATTGTTTGGCAAGCTTTAGAACCAATAGACATTTTTTTTGCAAGCTTTAGAACCAATAGACACACTTTTTGCAAGGTTTAGAACCAATAGAGATACTTTTTGCAAGATTTAGCAACAATATCCATTTTTTGCAAGCTTTAGAACTAATAGACGTTTTTGGCAAGCTTTAGAACCAATAGACATTTTTTGCAAGCTTTAGAACCAATAGACATTTTTTGTAAGCTTTAGAACCAATAGAGACACTTTTTGCAAGCTTTAGAACCAATAGATATTTCTTAAAAGCATTAGAACCAATAGAGACATTTTTTGCAAGCTTTAGAACCAATAGAGATACTTTGTGCAAGATTTAGCAACAACATACATTTTTTGCCAGCTTTAGAACTAATAGACTTTTTTTTGCAAGCTTTAGAACCAATATACATTTTTTGCAAGCTTTAGAACCAATAGACATTTTTTGCAAGCTTTAGAACCAATAGACATTTTTAGCAAGCGTTAGAACCAAAATACATGTTTTGCAAGCTTTAGAAACAATAGACTTTTTTTGCAATCTTTAGAACCAATAGAGCCACCTTTTGCAAGTGTTTAAACCAATAGACATGTTTTGCAAGGTTCAGAACCATTAGACACTTTTGTTTGCAAGATTTAGAACCAATAAATATTTTTTGCAATCTTTAGAACCAATTCAGACACTTTTTGCAAGCTTTAGAACCAATAGACATTTTTTTGCAAGATTTAAAACCAATAGAGTCACTTTTTGCAAGCTTTAAAAGCAAAAGACATTTTTGTAAGCTTTAAAAGCAATAGACATTTTTTGCAAGCTTTAGAACCAAAATACATTGTTTTGCAAGCTTTAGAACCAATAGACATTTTTTTGCAAGCTTTAGAACCAATAGAGACACGTTTTGCAAGCTTTAGAACCAATAGAGATACTTTTTGCAAGATTTAGCAACAATATCCATTTTTTGCAAGCTTTAGAACTAATAGACGTTTTTGGCAAGCTTTAGAACCAATAGACATTTTTTGCAAGCATTAGAACCAATAGACATTTTTTGTAAGCTTTAGAACCAATAGAGACACTTTTGCAAGCTTTAGAACCAATATACATTGTTTGCAAGCTTTGGAACCAATAGATATGTCTTGAAAGCATTAGAACCAATAGAGACATATTTTGCAAGCTTTAGAACCAATAGAGATACTTTTTGCAAGATTTAGCAACAACATACATATTTTGCCAGCTTTAGAACTAATAGACTTTTTTTGCAAGCTTTAGAACCAATATACATTTTTTGCAAGCTTTAGAACCAATAGACATTTTTTTGCAAGCTTTAGAACCAATAGACATTTTAGCAAGCGTTAGAACCAAAATACATGTTTTGCAAGCTTTAGAAACAATAGACATTTTTTTGCAAGCTTTAGAACCAATAGAGCCACCTTTTGCAAGTGTTTAAACCAATAGACATGTTTTGCAAGGTTCAGAACCATTAGACACTTTTTTTTGCAAGATTTAGAACCAATAAACATTTTTCGCAATCTTTAGAACCAATAGAGACACTTTTTGCAAGCTTTAGAACCAATAGACATTTTTTTGCAAGATTTAAAACCAATAGCCACTTTTTGCAAGCTTTAGAACCAAAATACATTGTTTTGCAAGCTTTAGAACCAATACACATTATTTTGCAAGCTTTGGAACTAATACACATTTTTTGCAAGCGTTACAACCAATAGAGACACTTTTTGGCAAGCTTTGGAATCAATAGACATTTTTTGCAAGCTTTAGCACTAATAGACATTTTTTTTGCAAGCTTTAGAACCAATAGATATTGTTTTTCAAGCTTTAGAACCAATAGATATTTTTCTGCAAGCTTTAGAACTAATATACATTTTTTTGCAAGCTTTAGAACCAATAGACATTGTTTTGCAAGCTTTAGAACCAGTAGACATTATTTTGCAAGCTTTAGAACCAATAGAACCAATAGACATTTTTTGCAAACTTTAGAAACAATAGACATTTTTTTGCAAGCTTTAGAACCAAAAGACATTTTTTTGCAAGCTTTAGAAACAATAGACATTTTTGAGCAAGCTTTAGATCCAATAGACACTTTTTGCAAACTTTACAACCAATAGACATTTTTTGCAAGCTTTAGAACCAATAGACATTTTTTTGCAAGCTTTAGAACCAATAGACATTTATTTGCAAGCTTTAGAACCATTAGAAATCTTTTGCAAGCTTTAGAACTAATAGACATTTTTTTTTGCAAGCTTAGAACCAATAGACATTGTTTTGCAAGCTTTAGAACCAATAGATATTTTTTGCAAGCTTTAGAACCAATAGACATTATTTTGCAAGCTTTAGAACCAATACACGTTTTTTTGCAAGCTTTACAACCAATAGAGACACTTTTTGCAAGCTTTTAAACCAATACACATTTTTTGCAAGCTTTAAAAGCAATAGAGGCACGTTTTGCCAGCTTGGGAAACAATAGACTTTCTTTGCAAACTTTAGAACCAATAGACATTTTTATTGCAAGCTTTAGAACCAATAGACATTTTATTGCAAGCTTTAGAACCAACAGACATTTTTTGCAAGCTTTAGAACTAATAGAGACACTTTTTGCAAGCTTTAGAACCTATAGACATTTTTTGCAAGCTTTAGAACCAATAGACATTTTCTTGCAAGCTTTAGAACCAATAGACATTTATTTGCAAGCTTTAGAACCAATATATATTTTTCGCAAGCTTTAGAACCATTAGAGACACTTTGTGCAAGCTTTAGAACCAATTGACATTTTTCTGCAAGCTTTACAACCAATGGATAGAATTTTTGCAAGTTTTAGAACCAATAGACATTTTTTTTGCAAGCTTTAGAACCAATAGATACACTTTTTGCAAGCTTTAGAACCAATAGACATTGTTTGCCAGCTTTGGAAACAATAGATATTTCTTCAAAGCTTTATAACCAATAGAGACATTTTTGCAAGCTTTAGAACCAATAGAGATACTTTTTGCAAGATTTAGCAACAATATACATTTTTTGCAAGCTTTAGAACTAATAGACTTTTTTTTTGCAATCTTTAGAACCAATATACATTTTTTGCAAGCTTTAGAACCAATAGACATTTTTTTGCAAGCTTTAGAACCAATAAACATTTTTAGCAAGCGTTAGAACCAAAAGACATGTTTTGCAAGCTTTAGAAACAATAGACATTTTTTTGCAAGCTTTAGAACCAATAGAGCCACCTTTTGCAAGTGTTTAAACCAATAGATATGTTTTGCAAGGTTCAGAACAATTAGACACTTTTTTTTGCAAGATTTAGAACCAATAAACATTTTTTGTAATCTTTAGAACCAATAGATGCACTTTTTGCAAGCTTTAGAACTAATAGACATTTTTTTGCAAGATTTAAAACCAATAGACATTTTTTGCAAGCTTTAGAACCAATAGAGACGCCTTTTACACGCTTTAGAACCACTAGAGACACTTTGTGCAAGCTTTAGAACCAATAGACTATTTTTGCAAGCTTTAGAACCAATAGACATTTTTTGCAAGCTTTAAAACCAATAGACATTTTTATTGCAAGCTTTAGAACCAATATACATTATTTTGCAAGCTTTGGAACCAATAGACATTTTTCTGCAAGCTTTACAACCAATAGAGTCACTTTTTGCAAGCTTTAAAACCAAAAGACATTTTTTGTAAGCTTTAAAAGCAATAGACATTTTTTGCAAGCTTTAGAACAATATACACTTTTTTGTAAGCTTTAGAACCAATTGACATTTTTTTGCAAGCTTTAGAACCAATAGAGACACTTTTTGCAAGCTTTAGAATCAATAGAGGCACGTTTTGCAAGCTTTAGAACTAATAGACATTTTTTTGCAAGCTTTAGAACCAATAGACATTGTTTTGCAAGGTTTAGAACAAATAGATATTTTATTGCAAGCTTTAGAACCACTAGACATTATTTTGCAAGCTTTAGAACCAATAGAGACACTTTTTGCAAGCTTTAGAAGCTATAGACATTTTTTGCAAGCTTTAGAACCAATAGACATTTTTTGCAAGCTTTAGAACCAATAGACATTTTTTTGCAAGCTTTAGAACTAATAGACATTGTTTTGCAAGCTTTAGAACCAATAGACATTGTTTTGCAAGGTTTAGAACAAATAGATATTTTATTGCACGCTTTAGAACCACTAGACATTATTTTGCAAGCTTTAGAACCAATAGAGACACTTTTTGCAAGCTTTAGAAGCTATAGACATTTTTTTGCAAGCTTTAGAACCAATAGACATTTTCTTGCAAGCTTTAGAACCAATAGACATTTATTTGCAAGCTTTAGAACCAATAGACATTTTTCGCAAGCTTTAGAACCATTAGAGACACTTTTTGCAAGCTTTAGAACCAATCGACATTTTTTGCAAGCTTTAGAACCAATGGACATTTTTTTGCAAGCTTTAGAACTAATAGACATTTTTTTGCAAGCTTTAGAACCAATAGACATTGTTTTGCAAGGTTTAGAACAAATATATATTTTATTGCAAGCTTTAGAACCACTACACATTATTTTGCAAGCTTTAGAACCAATACACATTTTTTGCAAGCTTTAAAAACAATAGACATTTTTTGCAAGCTTTAGAAGCAATAGACACCTTTTTGTAAGCTTTAGAACCAATAGACATTTTTTTGCAAGCTTTAGAACAACTAGAGACACCTTTTGCACGCTTTAGAACCAATAGAGGCACGTTTTGCAGCTTGAGAAACAACAGATATTTTTTGCAATCTTTAGAAACAATAGACATTTTTTTGGAAGCTTTAGAACCAAAAGATATTGTTTTGCAAGCTTTAGAACCAATAGAGACACTTTTTTGCAAGCTTTACAACCTATAGACATTTTCCGCAAGCTTTAGAACCAATAGACATTTTTTTGCAAGCTTTAGAACCAATAGACATTTATTTGCAAGCTTTAGAACCAATAGACATTTTTCGCAAGCTCTAGAATCAATAGAGACACTTTTTGCAAGCTTTAAAACCATTAGAGACACTTTTTGCAAGCTTTAGAACCAATCAACATTTTTTGCAAGCTTTGGAACCAATAGACATTTTTTGCAAGCTTTAGAACTAATAGACATTAGTTTGCAAGCTTTGGAACCAATAGAGCCACTTTTTTGCAAACTTTAGAACCAATATACATTTATTTCCAAGCTTTAGAACCAATAGACATTTTACGCAAGCTTTAGAACCAATAGAGACACCTTTTGCAAGCTTTATAACCATTAGAGACACTTTTTGCAAGCTTTAGAACCAATCGACATTTTTTTCAATCTTTAGAACCAATAGACATTTTTTTGCAAGCTTTAGAACTAATAGACATTTTTTTGCAAGCTGTGGAACCAATAGATATTTATTGCAAGCTTTAGAACCAATAGACATTGTTTTGCAAGCTTTAGAACCAATAGTTTTTTTTGCAAGCTTTAGAACCAATATACATTCTTTTGCAAGCATTAGAACCAATACACATTTTTTGCAAGCTTTACAACCAATAGATACACTTTTTGCAAGCTTTAAAACCAATGGACGTGTTTTGCAAGCTTTAAAAGCAATAGACATTTTTTGCAAGCTTTAAAAGCAATAGACATTTTTTGCAAGCTTTAGTAGCAATAGACACTTTTTTGTAAGGTTTAGAACCAATGGACATTTTTTTGCAATCTTTAGAACCAATAGAGACACTTTTTGCAAGCTTTCGAACCAGTAGAGGCACGTTTTGCCAGCTTGAGAAACAATAGACATTTTTGGCAAACTTTAGAAACAATAGACATTTTCTTGCAAGCTTTAGAACCAATAGACATTATTTTGCAACCTTTAGAACCAATACACATTTTTTCGCAAGCTTTAGAAATAATAGACATTTATGTGCAAGCTTTGGAACCAATAGACATTTTTTTGCAAGATTTAGAACCAATACACATTTTTTCGCAAGCTTTACAACCAATAGAGACACTTTTTGCAAGCTTTAAAACCAATAGACATTTTTTGCAAGCTTTAAAAGCAACAGAGGCACGTTTTGGCAGCTTGAGAAACAATAGACATTCTTTGCAAACTTTAGAAAAAATAGACATTTGTTTGCAAGCTTTAGAACCAAAAGACATTTTTTTTGCAAGCTTTAGTACCAATAGACATTTTTTTGCAAGCTTTAGAAATAATAGACATTTATGTGCAAGCTTTGGAACCAATAGACATTTTTTTTGCAAGATTTAGCACTAATAGACATTTTTATTTGCAAGCTTTAGAACCAATAGACATTGTTTTGCAAGCTTTAGAACCAATAGATATTTTTTTGCAAGCTTTAGAACCAATAGACATTATTTTGCAAGCTTTAGAACCAATACACATTTTTTTGCAAGCTGTACAACCAATAGAGACACTTTTTGCAAGCTTTAAAACCAATAGACACTTTTCTGTAAGCTTTAGAACCAATAGACTTTTTTGTAAGCTTTAGAACCAATATAGACACTTTTTGGAAGCTTTAGAAACAATAGACATTTTTTTTGCAAGCTTTAGAACCAAAATACATTTTTTTTGCAAGCTTTAGAACCAATAGATATTTTTTTGCAAGCTTTAGAACCAATAGACATTATTTTGCAAGCTTTAGAACCAATACACATTTTTTGCAAGCTTTACAACCAATAGAGCCACTTTTTGCAAGCTTTAAAACCAATACACATTTTTTTGCAAGCTTTAAAAGCAATAGAGTCACGTTCTGCCAGTTTGAGAAACATTAGACATTCTTTGCAAACTTTAGAAACAATAGACATTTTTTTGCAAGCTTTAGAACTAAAATACATTTTTTTTGCAAGCTTTAGTACCAATATACATCTTCTTGCAAGCTTTTGAACTAATAGACATTGTTGTGCAAGCTTTGGAACCAATAGACATGTTTTGCAAGCTTTAGCACTAATAGACATTTTTTTTGCAAGCTTAGGAACCAATAGACATTGTTTTGCAAGCTTTAGAACCAATAGGTATTTTTTGCAAGCTTTAGAACCAATAGACATTATTCTGCAAGCTTTAGAACCAATACACATTTTTTTGCAAGCTTTACAATCAATAGAGACACTTTTTGCAAGCTTTAGAACCAATAGACTTTTTTGCAAGCTTTAGAACCAATATAGACACTTTTTGGAAGCTTTAGAAACAATACACATTTTTTTGCAAGCTTTAGAAACAAAATACATTTTTTGCAAGCTTTAGAACCAATAGACATTTTTTTGCAAGCTTTAGAATCAATAGACATTTTTCGCAAGCTTTAGAACCAATAGAGGCACTTTTTGCAAGCTTTAAAACCATTAGAGACACTTTTTGCAAGCTTTAGAACCAATAGACATTTTTTGCAAGCTTTAGAACTAATATACATTTTTTTTGCAAGCTTTAGAACCAATAGACATTGTTTTGCAAGTTTAGAACCAATAGACATTATTTTGCAAGCGTTAGAACCAATAGACATTTTTTGCAAACTTTAGAAACAATAGACATTGTTTTGCAAGCTTTAGAACCAAAATACTTTTTTTTGCAAGCTTTAGAACCAATAGACATTTTTGTGCAAGCTTTAGAACCAATAGAGACACTTTTTGCAAACTTTACAACCAATAGACATTTTTTGCAATCTTTAGAACCAATAGACATTTTTCGCAATCTTTAGAACCAATAGACATTTTCTGCAAGCTTTAGAACCAATATAGACACTTTTTGCAAGCTTTAAAACCATTAGAGATACTTTTTGCAAGCTTTAGAATCAATAGACATTTTTTGCCAGCTTTAGAACCAATAGAGACACTTTTTGCAAGCTTTAAAACCATTAGAGATACTTTTTGCAAGCTTTAGAACCAATAGACATTTTTTGCAAGCTTTAGAACCAATAGACACTTTTTTTGCTAACATTAGAACCAATAGACATGTTTTGCAAGCTTTAAAACCAATAGACATTTCTTGCAAGCTTTAGAACCAATAGAGACACTTTTTGCAAGCTTTGGAACAAATAGACATTTGTTTGCAAGCTTTAGAACCAATAGACATTTTTTGCAAGTTTTAGAACCAATAGACATTTTTGCAAGCATTACAACCAATATAGACACTTTCTGCAAGCTTTAGAACCAATAGAGACATTTTTGCAAACTTTAGAACCAATAGACATTTTTTTGCAAGCTTTAGAACCAATAGACATTTTTGCAAGCTTTAGAAAGAATAGTCACTTTTTTGCAAGCTTTAGAACCAATAGACACTTTTATTTGCAAGATTTAGAACCAATAGATATTTTTTTGCAAGCTTTAGAACCAATAGACATTTTTTGCAAGCTTTAGAACCAATAGACATTTTTTGCAAGCTTTAGAACCAATAGACATTTTTTGCAAGCTTTAGAACCAATAGACATTTTTTTGCAAGCTTTAGAACCAATAGAGACACTTTTTGCAAGCTTTGGAACAAATAGACATTTGTTTGCAAGCTTTAGAACCAATAGACATTTGCCTGCAAGTTTTAGAACCAATAGACATTTTTGCAAGCATTACAACCAATAGAGACACTTTCTGCAAGCTTTAGAACCAATAGAGACATTTGTGCAAGCTTTAGAACCAATATACATTTTTTGGAAGCTCTAGAACCAATAGACATTTTTTGCAAGCTTTAGAAAGAATAGTCACTTTTTTTGCAAGCTTTAGAACCAATAGACACTTTTATTTGCAAGATTTGGAACCAATAGATATTTTTTTGCAAGCTTTAGAACCAATAGACTTTTTTTTGAAGCATTAGAACCAATAAAACAATTGTTTGTAAGCTTTAGAACCAATAGAGACACGTTATGCAAGCTTTGGAACCAATAGACATTTTTTGAAAGCTTTAGAACTAATAGACTTTTTTGGCAAGCCTTAGAACCAATACACATTTTTTGCAAGCTTTAGAACCAATAGATACTCTTTTTTGCAAGCATTAGAACCAATAGAGACATTTTCTGCAAGCTTTGGAACCAATAGAGATACTTTTTGCAAGATTGTGCAACAATATACATTTTTTGCAAGCTTTACAACTAATAGACTTTTTTGCAAGCTTTAGAACCAATATACATTTTTTGCAAGCTTTAGAACCAATAGACATTTTTTGCAAGCTCTAGAACCAATAGACATTTTTAGCAAGCGTTAGAACCAAAAGACATGTTTTGCAAGCTTTAGAAACAATATACATTTTTGCAAGCTTTAGAACCAATAGAGTCACATTTTGCAAGTCTTAAAACCAATAGACATGTTTTGCAAGGTTCAGAACCATTAGACACTTTTTTTGCAAGCTTTAGAACCAAAAAACACTTTTTGCAAGCTTTAGAACCAATATACATTTTTTTGCAAGATTTAAAACCAATAGACATTTTTTGCAAGCTTTAGAACCAATAGACATTTTATTGCAAGCTTTAGAACCAATAGACATGTGTTTGCAAGCTTTACAAACAATAGAGACACTTTTTGCCAGCTTTTAAACCAATAGAAATATTTTGCAAGCTTTAAAAGCAATATACATTTTTTGCAAGCTTTAGAACACTGGACACTTTTTTGTAAGCTTTAGAACCAATAGACATTTTTTTGCAAGCTTTAGAACCAATAGAGACACTTTTTGCAAGCTTTAGAACCAATAGAGACACCTTTTGCAAGTTTTAAAACCAGTAGAAATTTTTTGCAAGCTTCAGAACCATTAGACACTTTTTTTTGCAAGCTTTAGAACCAATAGAGACACTTTTTGCAAGCTTCAGAACCATTAGACACTTTTTTTTGCAAGCTTCAGAACAATAGACATTTTTCTGCAAATTTAGAACCAAAATACATTGTTTTGCAAGCTTTAGAACCAATAAACATTTTTTTGCAAGCTTTAGAACCACTAGAGACATTTTGTGCAAGCTTTAGAACCAATAGACTATTTTTGCAAGCTTTAGAACCAATAGACATTTTATTGCAAGCTTCAGAACCAATGGACATTTTTTTGAAAGCTTTAGAACCAATAGACATTTTTATTGCAAGCTTTAGAACCAATAGACATTTTATTGCAAGCTTCAGAACCAATATACATTATTTTGCAAGCTTTAGAACCAATAGACTTTTTTTGCAAGCTTTACAACCAATAGAGACACTTTTTGCAAGCTTTAAAACCAATAGACATTTTTTGCAAGCTTTAAAAGCAATATACATTTTTTGCAAGCTTTAGAACAATAGACACTTTTTTTGTAAGCTTTAGAACCAATAGATATTTTTTTGCAAGCTTTAGAACCAATAGAGACACTTTTTGCAAGCTTTAGAATCAATAGAGGCACGTTTTGAAAGCTTTAGAAACAATAGACATTTTCTGCAAACTTTAGAATCAATAGACACTTTTTGCAAGCTTTAAAACCAATAGACATTTTTTGCAAGCTTTAAAAGCAATATACACTTTTTGCAAGCTTTAGAATCAATAGAGGCACGTTTTGCAAGCTTTAGAAACAATAGACATTTTCTGCAAACTTTAGAATCAATAGACATTTTTTTGCAAGCTTTAGAACCAAAATACATTGTTTTGCAAGCTTTAGAACCAAGAGACATTTTTTTGCAAGCTTTAGAACCAATAGAGACACCCTTTGCAAGTTTTAAAACCAATATAAATTTTTTGCAAGCTTCAGAACCATTAGACACTTTTTTTTGCAAGCTTTAGAACCAATAAACATTTTTTGCAAGCTTTAGAAACAATAGAGACACTTTTTGCAAGCTTTAGAACCAATAGACATTTTTTTTGCAAGCTTTACAACCAATAGAGACACTTTTTGCAAGCTTTAAAACCAATAGACATTTTTTGCAAGCTTTAAAAGCAATATACGTTTTTTGCAAGCTTTAGAACACTGGACACTTTTTTGTAAGCTTTAGAACCAATAGACATTTTTTTGTAAGCTTTAGAACCATTAGACACTTTTTTTTGCAAGCTTTAGAACCAATAGAGACACTTTTTGCAAGCTTCAGAACCATTAGAAACTTTTTTTTTGCAAGCTTCAGAACAATAGACATTTTTCTGCAAATTTAGAACCAAAATACATTGTTTTGCAAGCTTTAGAACCAATAGACATTTTTTTGCAAGCTTTAGAACCACTAGAGACATTTTGTGCAAGCTTTAGAACCAATAGACTATTTTTGCAAGCTTTAGAACCAATAGACATTTTATTGCAAGCTTCAGAACCAATGGACATTTTTTTGAAAGCTTTAGAACCAATAGACATTTTTATTGCAAGCTTTAGAACCAATAGACATTTTATTGCAAGCTTCAGAACCAATATACATTATTTTGCAAGCTTTAGAACCAATAGACTTTTTTTTGCAAGCTTTACAACCAATAGAGACACTTTTTGCAAGCTTTAAAACCAATAGACATTTTTTGCAAGCTTTAAAAGCAATATACATTTTTTGCAAGCTTTAGAACAATAGACGCTTTTTTTGTAAGCTTTAGAACCAATAGATATTTTTTTGCAAGCTTTAGAACCAATAGAGACACTTTTTGCAAGCTTTAGAATCAATAGAGGCACGTTTTGCAAGCTTTAGAAACAATAGACATTTTCTGCAAACTTTAGAATCAATAGACATTTTTTTGCAAGCTTTAGAACCAAAATACATTGTTTTGCAAGCTTTAGAACCAAGAGACATTTTTCTGCAAGCTTTAGAACCAATAGAGACACCCTTTGCAAGTTTTAAAACCAATATAATTTTTTTGCAAGCTTCAGAACCATTAGACACTTTTTTTTGCAAGCTTTAGAACCAATAAACATTTTTTGCAAGCTTTAGAAACAATAGAGACACTTTTTGCAAGCTTTAGAACCAATAGACATTTTTTTGCAAGCTTTACAACCAATAGAGACACTTTTTGCAAGTTTTAAAACCAATAGACATTTTTTGCAAGCTTTAAAAGCAATATACATTTTGTGCAAGCTTTAGAACACTGGACACTTTTTTGTAAGCTTTAGAACCAATAGACATTTTTTTGTAAGCTTTAGACCCAATAGACATTTTTTTGCAAGCTTTAGAACCAATAGAGACACTTTTTGCAAGCTTTAGAATCAATAGAGGCACGTTTTGCAAGCTTTAGAAACAATAGACATTTTCTGCAAACGTTAGAAACAATAGACATTTTTCTGTAAATTTAGAACCAAAATACATTGTTTTGCAAGCTTTAGTACCAATAGACATTTTATGCAATCTTCAGAACCATAAGACACTTTTTTTGCATGCTTTTGAACCAATAAACATTTTGTGCAAGCTTTAGAAACAATAGAGACACTTTTTGCAAGCTTTAGAACCAATAGACATTTTTTTGCAAGATTTAAAACCAATAGACATTTTTTGCAAACTTTAGAACCAATAGAGACACTTTTTACAAGCTTTAGAACCAATAGACATTTTATTGCAAGCTTCAGAATTAATGGACATTTTTTTGAAAGCTTTAGAACCAATAGACATTTTTTTTGCAAGCTTGAGAACCAATACACATTTTTTGCAAGGTTGAGAACCAATAGAAACTCTTTTTGCAAGCTTTAGAACCAATAGACATTTTATTGCAAGCTTCAGAACCAATGGACATTTTTTTGAAAGCTTTAGAACCAATAGACATTTTTATTGCAAGCTTTAGAACCAATAGACATGTTTTGCAAGCTTTAGAACACTGGACACTTTTTTGTAAGCTTTAGAACCAATTGACACACTTTTTGATAGCTTTAAAACCAATAGACATTTTTTGCAAGCTGTAGAATCAATAGAGGCACGTTTTGCAAGTCTTAAAACCAATAGACATGTTTTGCAAACTTTAGAACCAATAGAGACACTTTTTACAAGCTTTATAACCACTAGAGACATTTTGTGCAAGCTTTAGAACCAATAGACTATTTTTGCAAGCTTTAGAACCAATAGACATTTTTTTGCAAGCTTGAGAACCAATACACATTTTTTGCAAGGTTGAGAACCAATAGAAACTCTTTTTGCAAGCTTTAGAACCAATAGACATTTTATTGCAAGCTTCAGAACCAATGGACATTTTTTTGAAAGCTTTAGAACCAATAGACATTTTTATTGCAAGCTTTAGAACCAATATACATTTTTTTGCAAGATGTAAAACCAATAGACATTTTTTGCAAATTTTAGAACCAATAGAGATACTTTTTACAAGCTTTAGAACCACTAGAGACATTTTGTGCAAGCTTTAGAACCAATAGACTATTTTTGCAAGCTTTAGAACCAATAGACATTTTATTGTAAGCTTCAGAACCAATGGACATTTTTTTGAAAGCTTTAGAACCAATAGACATTTTTATTGCAAGCTTTAGAACCAATAGACATTTTTTGCAAGCTTTAGAACCAATATACATTATTTTGCCAGCTTTAGAACCAATAGATATTTTTTTGCAAGCTTTAGAACCAATAGAGATACTTTTTGCAAGCTTTAGAATCAATAGAGGCACGTTTTGCAAGCTTTAGAAACAATAGACATTTTCTGCAAACTTTAGAAACAATAGACTTTTTTTTGCAAGCTTTAGAACCAAAATACATTGTTTTGCAAGCTTTAGAACCAATAGACATTTTTTTGCCAGCTTTAGAACCAATAGAGACACCTTTTGCAAGTTTTAAAACCAGTAGAAATTTTTTGCAAGCTTCAGAACCATTAGACACTTTTTTTTGCAAGCTTTAGAACCAATGCACATTTTTGGCAAGCTTTATAAACAATAGAGACACGTTTTGCAAGCTTTAGAAACAATAGACATTTTTTTGCAAGATTTAAAACCAATAGACATATTTTGCAAACTTTAGAACCAATAGAGACACTTTTTACAAGCTTTATAACCGCTAGAGACATTTTGTGCAAGCTTTAGAACCAATAGACTATTTTTGCAAGCTTTAGAACCAATAGACATTTTTTTGCAAGCTTGAGAACCAATACACATTTTTTGCAAGGTTGAGAACCAATAGAAACTCTTTTCGCAAGCTTTAGAACCAATAGACATTTTATTGCAAGCTTCAGAACCAATGGACATTTTTTTGAAAGCTTTAGAACGAATAGACATTTTTATTGCAAGCTTTAGAACCTATGTACATTTTTTTGCAAGATTTAAAACCAATAGACATTTTTTGCAAACTTTAGAACCAATAGAGACACTTTTTGCAAGCTTTAAAACCAATAGACATTTTTTGCAAGCTTTAGAACAATAGACACTTTTTTTGTAAGCTTTAGAACCAATAGATATTTTTTGCAAGCTTTAGAACCAATAGAGACACTTTTTGCAAGCTTTAGAATCAATAGAGGCACGTTTTGCAAGCTTTAGAAACAATAGACATTTTCTGCAAACTTTAGAATCAATAGACATTTTTTTGCAAGCTTTAGAGCCAAAATACATTGTTTTGCAAGCTTTAGAACCAAGAGACATTTTTTGCAAGCTTTAGAACCAATAGAGACACCTTTTGCAAGTTTTAAAACCAATATAAATTTTTTGCAAGCTTCAGAACGATTAGACACTTTTTTTTGCAAGCTTTAGAACCAATAAACATTTTTTGCAAGCTTTAGAAACAATAGAGACACTTTTTGCAAGCTTTAGAACCAATAGACATTTATTTGCAAGCTTTACAACCAATGGAGACACTTTTTGTAAGCTTTAAAACCAATAGACATTTTTTGCAAGCTTTAAAAGCAATATACATTTTTTGCAAGCTTTAGAACACTGGACACTTTTTTGTAAGCTTTAGAACCAATAGACATTTTTTTGTAAGCTTTAGAACCAATAGACATTTTTTTGCCAGCTTTAGAACCAATAGAGACACTTTTTGCAAGCTTTAGAATCAATAGAGGCACGTTTTGCAAGCTTTAGAAACAATAGACATTTTCTGCAAACTTTAGAAACAATAGACATTTTTCTCCAAATTTAGAACCAAAATACATTGTTTTGCAATCTTTAGTACCAATAGACATTTTTTTGCAATCTTCAGAACCATAAGACACTTTTTTTGCATGCTTTTGAACCAATAAACATTTTGTGCAAGCTTTAGAAACAATAGAGACACTTTTTTGCAAGCTTTAGAACCAATAGACATTTTTTTGCAAGCTTGAGAACCAATACACATTTTTTGCAAACTTTAGAACCAATAGAGACACTTTTTACAAGCTTTAGAACCAATAGACATTTTATTGCAAGCTTCAGAATTAATGGACATTTTTTTGAAAGCTTTAGAACCAATAGATATTTTATTGCAAGCTTTAGAACCAATAGACATTTTTTTGCAAGATTTAAAACCAATAGACATTTTTTGCAAACTTTAGAACCAATAGAAATACTTTTTACAAGCTTTAGAACCACTAGAGACATTTTGTGCAAGTTTTAGAACCAAAGGACTATTTTTGCAAGCTTTAGAACCAATAGACATTTTTTTTGCAAGCTTGAGAACCAATACACATTTTTTGCAAGGTTGAGAACCAATAGAAACTCTTTTTGCAAGCTTTAGAACCAATAGACATTTTATTGCAAGCTTCAGAACCAATGGACATTTTTTTGAAAGCTTTAGAACCAATAGACATTTTTATTGCAAGCTTTAGAACCAATAGACTTTTTTTGCAAGCTTTAGAACACTGGACACTTTTTTGTAAGCTTTAGAACCAATAGACATTTTTTTGCAAGCTTTAGAACCAATAGAGACACATTTTGCAAGTTTTAAAACCAGTAGAAATTTTTTGCAAGCTTCAGAACCATTAGACACTTTTTCTTGCAAGCTTTAGAACCAATACACATTTTTTGCAAGCTTTAGAAACAATAGAGACACTTTTTGCAAGCTTTAGAAACAATAGACATTTTTTTGCAAGATTTAAAACCAATAGACATATTTTGCAAACTTTAGAACCAATAGAGACACTTTTTACAAGCTTTATAACCACGTGAGACATTTTGTGCAAGCTTTAGAACCAATAGACTATTTTTGCAAGCTTGAGAACCAATACACATTGTTTGCAAGGTTGAGAACCAATAGAAACTCTTTTCGCAAGCTTTAGAACCAATAGACATTTTATTGCAAGCTTCAGAACCAATGGACATTTTTTTGAAAGCTTTAGAACCAATAGACATTTTTATTGCAAGCTTTAGAACCAATAGACATTTTTTTTGCAAGATTTAAAACCAATAGATATTTTTTGCAAACTTTAGAACCAATAGAGATACCTTTTACAAGCTTTAGAACCACTAGAGACATTTTGTGCAAGCTTTAGAACCAATAGACTATTTTTGCAAGCTTTAGAACCAATAGACATTTTTTTTGCAAGCTTGAGAACCAATACACATTTTTTGCAAGGTTGAGATCCAATAGAAACTCTTTTTGCAAGCTTTAGAACCAATAGACATTTTATTGCAAGCTTCAGAACCAATATACATTATTTTGCAAGCTTTAGAACCAATAGACTTTTTTTTGCAAGCTTTACAACCAATAGAGACACTTTTTGCAAGCTTTAAAACCAATAGACATTTTTTGCAAGCTTTAGAACAATAGACACTTTTTTTGTAAGCTTTAGAACCAATAGATATTTTTTTGCAAGCTTTAGAACCAATAGAGACACTTTTTGCAAGCTTTAGAATCAATAGAGGCACGTTTTGCAAGCTTTAGAAACAATAGACATTTTCTGCAAACTTTAGAATCAATAGACATTTTTTTGCAAGCTTTAGAACCAAAATACATTGTTTTGCAAGCTTTAGAACCAAGAGACATTTTTTTGCAAGCTTTAGAACCAATAGAGACACTTTTTGCAAGCTTTGGAATCAATAGAGGCACGTTTTGAAAGCTTTAGAAACAATAGACATTTTCTGCAAACTTTAGAATCAATAGACATTTTTTTGCAAGCTTTAGAACCAAAATACATTGTTTTGCAAGCTTTAGAACCAAGAGACATTTTTTTGCAAGCTTTAGAACCAATAGAGACACCTTTTGCAAGTTTTAAAACCAATATAAATTTTTTGCAAGCTTCAGAACCATTAGACACTTTTTTTTGCAAGCTTTAGAACCAATAAACATTTTTTGCAAGCTTTAGAAACAATAGAGACACTTTTTGCAAGCTTTAGAACCAATAGACATTTTTTGCAAGCTTTACAACCAATAGAGACACTTTTTGCAAGCTTTAAAACCAATAGACATTTTTTGCAAGCTTTAAAAGCAATATACATTTTTTGCAAGCTTTAGAACACTGGACACTTTTTTGTAAGCTTTAGAACCAATAGACATTTTTTTGTAAGCTTTAGAACCAATAGACATTTTTTTGCAAGCTTTAGAACCTATAGAGACACTTTTTGCAAGCTTTAGAATCAATAGAGGCACGTTTTGCAAGCTTTAGAAACAATAGACATTTTCTGCAAACTTTAGAAACAATAGACATTTTTCTGCAAATTTAGAACCAAAATACATTGTTTTGCAAGCTTTAGTACCAATAGACATTTTTTTGCAATCTTCAGAACCATAAGACACTTTTTTTGCATGCTTTTGAACCAATAAACATTTTGTGCATGCTTTAGAAACAATAGAGACACTTTTTGCAAGCTTTAGAACCAATAGACATTTTTTTGCAAGCTTTACAACCAATAGAGACACTTTTTGCAAGCTTTAGAACCAATAGACATTTTTTTGCAAGCTTGAGAACCAATACACATTTTTTGCAAGGTTGAGAACCAATAGAAACTCTTTTTGCAAGCTTTAGAACCAATAGACATTTTTATTGCAAGCTTTAGAACCAATAGACATTTTATTGCAAGCTTCAGAACCAATATACATTATTTTGCAAGCTTTAGAACCAATAGACTTTTTTTTGCAAGCTTTACAACCAATAGAGACACTTTTTGCAAGCTTTAAAACCAATAGACATTTTTTGCAAGTTTTAAAAGCAATATACATTTTTTGCAAGCTTTAGAACAATAGACACTTTTTTTGTAAGCTTTAGAACCAATAGATATATTTTTGCAAGCTTTAGAACCAATAGAGACACTTTTTGCAAGCTTTAGAATCAATAGAGGCACGTTTTGCAACCTTTAGAAACAATAGACATTTTCTGCAAACTTTAGAATCAATAGACATTTTTTTGCAAGCTTTAGAACCAAAATACATTGTTTTGCAAGCTTTAGAACCAAGAGACACTTTTTGCAAGCTTTAGAACCAATAGACATTTTTTTGCAAGCTTGAGAACCAATACACATTTTTTGCAAGGTTGAGAACCAATAGAAACTCTTTTTGCAAGCTTTAGAACCAATAGACATTTTTATTGCAAGCTTTAGAACCAATAGACATTTTATTGCAAGCTTCAGAACCAATATACATTATTTTGCAAGCTTTAGAACCAATAGACTTTTTTTTGCAAGCTTTACAACCAATAGAGACACTTTTTGCAAGCTTTAAAACCAATAGACATTTTTTGCAAGTTTTAAAAGCAATATACATTTTTTGCAAGCTTTAGAACAATAGACACTTTTTTTGTAAGCTTTAGAACCAATAGATATATTTTTGCAAGCTTTAGAACCAATAGAGACACTTTTTGCAAGCTTTAGAATCAATAGAGGCACGTTTTGCAACCTTTAGAAACAATAGACATTTTCTGCAAACTTTAGAATCAATAGACATTTTTTTGCAAGCTTTAGAACCAAAATACATTGTTTTGCAAGCTTTAGAACCAAGAGACATTTTTTTGCAATCTTTAGAACCAATAGAGACACCTTTTGCAAGTTTTAAAACCAATATAAATTTTTTGCAAGCTTCAGAACCATTAGACACTTTTTTTTGCAAGCTTTAGAACCAATAAACATTTTTTGCAAGCTTTAGAAACAATAGAGACACTTTTTGCAAGCTTTAGAACCAATAGACATTTTTTTTGCAAGCTTTACAACAAATAGAGACACTTTTTGCAAGCTTTAAAACCAATAGACATTTTTTGCAAGCTTTAAAAGCAATATACATTTTTTGCAAGCTTTAGAACACTGGACACTTTTTTGTAAGCTTTAGAACCAATAGACATTTTTTTGTAAGCTTTAGAACCAATAGACATTTTTTTGCAAGCTTTAGAACCAATAGAGACACTTTTTGCAAGCTTTAGAATCAATAGAGGCACGTTTTGCAAGCTTTAGAAACAATAGACATTTTCTGCAAACTTTAGAAACAATAGACATTTTTCTGCAAATTTAGAACCAAAATACATTGTTTTGCAAGCTTTAGTACCAATAGACATTTTTTGCAATCTTCAGAACCATAAGACACTTTTTTTGCATGCTTTTGAACCAATAAACATTTTGTGCAAGCTTTAGAAACAATAGAGACACTTTTTGCAAGCTTTAGAACCAATAGACATTTTTTTGCAAGCTTGAGAACCAATACACATTTTTTGCAAACTTTAGAACCAATAGAGACACTTTTTACAAGCTTTAGAACCAATAGACATTTTATTGCAAGCTTCAGAATTAATGGACATTTTTTTGAAAGCTTTAGAACCAATAGATATTTTTATTGCAAGCTTTAGAACCAATAGACATTTTTTGCAAGATTTAAAACCAATAGACGTTTTTTGCAAACTTTAGAACCAATAGAAATACTTTTTACAAGCTTTAGAACCACTAGAGACATTTTGTGCAAGCTTTAGAACCAATAGACTATTTTTGCAAGCTTTAGAACCAATAGACATTTTTTTTGCAAGCTTGAGAACCAATACACATTTTTTGCAAGGTTGAGAACCAATAGAAACTATTTTTGCAAGCTTTAGAACCAATAGACATTTTATTGCAAGCTTCAGAACCAATGGACATTTTTATGAAAGCTTTAGAACCAATAGACATTTTTATTGCAAGCTTTAGAACCAATAGACATTTTTTGCAAGCTTTAGAACACTGGACACTTTTTTGTAAGCTTTAGAACCAATAGACATTTTTTGCAAGCTTTAGAACCAATAGAAACACTTTTTGCAAGCCGTAGAATCAATAGAGGCACGTTTTGCAAGTCTTAAAACCAATAGACATGTTTTGCAAGCTTTAGAACCAATAAACATTTTTTTTTGTAAGCTTTCGAACCAATAAACATTTTTTGCAAGCTTTATAAACAATAGAGACACTTTTTGCAAGCTTTAGAACCAATAGACATTTTTTTGCAAGATTTAAAACCAATAGACATTTTGTGCAAACTTTAGAACCAATAGACTATTTTTGCAAGCTTTAGAACCAATAGACATTTTTTTGCAAGCTTGAGAACCAATACACATGTTTTGCAAGGTTGAGAACCAATAGAAACTCTTTTTGCAAGCTTTAGAACCAATAGACATTTTATTGCAAGCTTCAGAACCAATGGACATTTTTTTGAAAGCTTTAGAACCAATAGACATTTTTATTGCACGCTTTAGAACCAATATACATTTTTTTGCAAGATTTAAAACCAATAGACATTTTTTGCAAATTTTAGAACCAATAGAGATACTTTTTACAAGCTTTAGAACCACTAGAGACATTTTGTGCAAGCTTTAGAACCAATAGACTATTTTTGCAAGCTTTAGAACCAATAGACATTTTATTGCAAGCTTCAGAACCAATGGACATTTTTTTGAAAGCTTTAGAACCAATAGACATTTTTATTGCAAGCTTTAGAACCAATAGACATTTTATTGCAAGCTTCAGAACCAATATACATTATTTTGCAAGCTTTAGAACCAATAGACTTTTTTTTGCAAGCTTTACAACCAATAGAGACACTTTTTGCAAGCTTTAAAACCAATAGACATTTTTTGCAAGCTTTAAAAGCAATATACATTTTTTGCAAGCTTTAGAACAATAGACACTTTTTTTGTAAGCTTTAGAACCAATAGATATTTTTTTGCAAGCTTTAGAACCAATAGAGACACTTTGTGCAAGCTTTAGAATCAATAGAGGCACGTTTTGCAAGCTTTAGAAACAATAGACATTTTCTGCAAACTTTAGAATCAATAGACATTTTTTTGCAAGCTTTAGAACCAAAATACATTGTTTTGCAAGCTTTAGAACCAAGAGACATTTTTTGCAAGCTTTAGAACCAATAGAGACACCTTTTGCAAGTTTTAAAACCAATATAAATTTTTTGCAAGCTTCAGAACCATTAGACACTTTTTTTTGCAAGCTTTAGAACCAATAAACATTTTTTGCAAGCTTTAGAAACAATAGAGACACTTTTTGCAAGCTTTAGAACCAATAGACATTTTTTTTGCAAGCTTTACAACCAATAGGGACACTTTTTGCAAGCTTTAAAACCAATAGACATTTTTTGCAAGCTTTAAAAGCAATATACATTTTTTGCAAGCTTTAGAACACTGGACACTTTTTTGTAAGCTTTAGAACCAATAGACATTTTTTTGTAAGCTTTAGAACCAATAGACATTTTTTTGCAAGCTTTAGAACCAATAGAGACACTTTTTGCAAGCTTTAGAATCAATAGAGGCACGTTTTGCAAGCTTTAGAAACAATAGACATTTTCTGCAAACTTTAGAAACAATAGACATTTTTCTCCAAATTTAGAACCAAAATACATTGTTTTGCAAGCTTTAGTACCAATAGACATTTTTTTGCAATCTTCAGAACCATAAGACACTTTTTATGCATGCTTTTGAACCAATAAACATTTTGTGCAAGCTTTAGAAACAATAGAGACACTTTTTGCAAGCTTTAGAACCAATAGACATTTTTTTGCAAGCTTGAGAACCAATACACATTTTTTGCAAACTTTAGAACCAATAGAGACACTTTTTACAAGCTTTAGAACCAATAGACATTTTATTGCAAGCTTCAGAATTAATGGACATTTTTTTGAAAGCTTTAGAACCAATAGATATTTTATTGCAAGCTTTAGAACCAATAGACATTTTTTTGCAAGATTTAAAACCAATAGACGTTTTTTGCAAACTTTAGAACCAATAGAAATACTTTTTACAAGCTTTAGAACCACTAGAGACATTTTGTGCAAGCTTTAGAACCAATAGACTATTTTTGCAAGCTTTAGAACCAATAGACATTTTTTTTGCAAGCTTGAGAACCAATACACATTTTTTGCAAGGTTGAGAACCAATAGAAAGTATTTTTGCAAGCTTTAGAACCAATAGACATTTTATTGCAAGCTTCAGAACCAATGGACATTTTTTTGAAAGCTTTAGAACCAATAGACATTTTTATTGCAAGCTTTAGAACCAATAGACATTTTTTGCAAGCTTTAGAACACTGGACACTTTTTTGTAAGCTTTAGAACCAATAGACATTTTTTTGCAAGCTTTAAAACCAATAGAGACACTTTTTGCGAGCCGTAGAATCAATAGAGGCACGTTTTGCAAGTCTTAAAACCAATAGACATGTTTTGCAAGCTTTGGAACCAATAAACATTTTTTTTTGTAAGATTTCGAACCAATAAACATTTTTTGCAAGCTTTATAAACAATAGAGACACTTTTTGCAAGCTTTAGAACCAATAGACATTTTTTTGCAAGATTTAAAACCAATAGACATTTTTTGCAAACTTTAGAACCAATAGAAACACTTTTTACAAGCTTTATAACCACTAGAGACATTTTGTGCAAGCTTTAGAACCAATAGACTATTTTTGCAAGCTTTAGAACCAATAGACATTTTTTTGCAAGCTTGAGAACCAATACACATGTTTTGCAAGGTTGAGAACCAATAGAAACTCTTTTTGCAAGCTTTAGAACCAATAGACATTTTATTGCAAGCTTCAGAACCAATGGACATTTTTTTGAAAGCTTTAGAACCAATAGACATTTTTATTGCAAGCTTTAGAACCAATATACATTTTTTTGCAAGATTTAAAACCAATAGACATTTTTTGCAAATTTTAGAACCAATAGAGATACTTTTTACAAGCTTTAGAACCACTAGAGACATTTTGTGCAAGCTTTAGAACCAATAGACTATTTTTGCAAGCATTAGAACCAATAGACATTTTATTGCAAGCTTCAGAACCAATGGACATTTTTTTGAAAGCTTTAGAACCAATAGACATTTTTATTGCAAGCTTTAGAACCAATAGACATTTTATTGCAAGCTTCAGAACCAATATACATTATTTTGCAAGCTTTAGAACCAATAGACTTTTTTTTGCAAGCTTTACAACCAATAGAGACACTTTTTGCAAGCTTTAAAACCAATAGACATTTTTTGCAAGCTTTAAAAGCAATATACATTTTTTGCAAGCTTTAGAACAATAGACACTTTTTTTGTAAGCTTTAGAACCAATAGATATTTTTTTGCAAGCTTTAGAACCAATAGAGACACTTTTTGCAAGCTTTAGAATCAATAGAGGCACGTTTTGCAAGCTTTAGAAACAATAGACATTTTCTGCAAACTTTAGAATCAATAGACATTTTTTTGCAAGCTTTAGAACCAAAATACATTGTTTTGCAAGCTTTAGAACCAAGAGACATTTTTTTGCAAGCTTTAGAACCAATAGAGACACCTTTTGCAAGTTTTAAAACCAATATAAATTTTTTGCAAGCTTCAGAACCATTAGACACTTTTTTTTTGCAAGCTTTAGAACCAATAAACATTTTTTGCAAGCTTTAGAAACAATAGAGACACTTTTTGCAAGCTTTAGAACCAATAGACATTTTTTTGCAAGCTTTACAACCAATAGAGACACTTTTTGCAAGCTTTAAAACCAATAGACATTTTTTGCAAGCTATAAAAGCAATATACATTTTTTGCAAGCTTTAGAACACTGGACACTTTTTTGTAAGCTTTAGAACCAATAGACATTTTTTTGTAAGCTTTAGAACCAATAGACATTTTTTTGCAAGCTTTAGAACCAATAGAGACACTTTTTGCAAGCTTTAGAATCAATAGAGGCACGTTTTGCAAGCTTTAGAAACAATAGACATTTTCTGCAAACTTTAGAAACAATAGACATTTTTCTGCAAATTTAGAACCAAAATACATTGTTTTGCAAGCTTTAGTACCAATAGACATTTTTTGCAATCTTCAGAACCATAAGACACTTTTTTTGCATGCTTTTGAACCAATAAACATTTTGTGCAAGCTTTAGAAACAATAGAGACACTTTTTGCAAGCTTTAGAACCAATAGACATTTTTTTGCAAGCTTGAGAACCAATACACATTTTTTGCAAACTTTAGAACCAATAGAGACACTTTTTACAAGCTTTAGAACCAATAGACATTTTATTGCAAGCTTCAGAATTAATGGACATTTTTTTGAAAGCTTTAGAACCAATAGATATTTTTATTGCAAGCTTTTGAACCAATAGACATTTTTTTGCAAGATTTAAAACCAATAGACGTTTTTTGCAAACTTTAGAACCAATAGAAATACTTTTTACAAGTTTTAGAACCACTAGAGACATTTTGTGCAAGCTTTAGAACCAATAGACTATTTTTGCAAGCTTTAGAACCAATAGACATTTTTTTTGCAAGCTTGAGAACCAATACACATTTTTTGCAAGGTTGAGAACCAATAGAAAGTATTTTTGCAAGCTTTAGAACCAATAGACATTTTATTGCAAGCTTCAGAACCAATGGACATTTTTTTGAAAGCTTTAGAACCAATAGACATTTTTATTGCAAGCTTTAGAACCAATAGACATTTTTTGCAAGCTTTAGAACACTGGACACTTTTTTGTAAGCTTTAGAACCAATAGACATTTTTTTGCAAGCTTTAGAACCAATAGAGACACTTTTTGCAAGCCGTAGAATCAATAGAGGCACGTTTTGCAAGTCTTAAAACCAATAGACATGTTTTGCAAGCTTTAGAACCAATAAACATTTTTTTTGTAAGCTTTCGAACCAATAAACATTTTTTGCAAGCTTTATAAACAATAGAGACACTTTTTTGCAAGCTTTAGAACCAATAGACATTTTTTTGCAAGATTTAAAACCAATAGACATTTTTTGCAAACTTTAGAACCAATAGAGACACTTTTTACAAGCTTTATAACCACTAGAGACATTTTGTGCAAGCTTTAGAACCAATAGACTATTTTTGCAAGCTTTAGAACCAATAGACATTTTTTTGCAAGCTTGAGAACCAATACACATTTTTTGCAAGGTTGAGAACCAATAGAAACTCTTTTTGCAAGCTTTAGAACCAATAGACATTTTATTGCAAGCTTCAGAACCAATGGACATTTTTTTGAAAGCTTTAGAACCAATAGACATTTTTATTGCAAGCTTTAGAACCAATATACATTTTTTTGCAAGATTTAAAACCAATAGACATTTTTTGCAAATTTTAGAACCAATAGAGATACTTTTTACAAGCTTTAGAACCACTAGAGACATTTTGTGCAAGCTTTAGAACCAATAGACTATTTTTGCAAGCTTTAGAACCAATAGACATTTTATTGCAAGCTTCAGAACCAATGGACATTTTTTTGAAAGCTTTAGAACCAATAGACATTTTTATTGCAAGCTTTAGAACCAATAGACATTTTATTGCAAGCTTCAGAACCAATATACATTATTTTGCAAGCTTTAGAACCAATAGACTTTTTTTTGCAAGCTTTACAACCAATAGAGTCACTTTTTGCAAGCTTTAAAACCAATAGACATTTTTTGCAAGCTTTAAAAGCAATATACATTTTTTGCAAGCTTTAGAACAATAGACACTTTTTTTGTAAGCTTTAGAACCAATAGATATTTTTTTGCAAGCTTTAGAACCAATAGAGACACTTTTTGCAAGCTTTAGAATCAATAGAGGCACGTTTTGCAAGCTTTAGAAACAATAGACATTTTCTGCAAACTTTAGAATCAATAGACATTTTTTTGCAAGCTTTAGAACCAAAATACATTGTTTTGCAAGCTTTAGAACCAAGAGACATTTTTTTGCAAGCTTTAGAACCAATAGAGACACCTTTTGCAAGTTTTAAAACCAATATAAATTTTTTGCAAGCTTCAGAACCATTAGACACTTTTTTTTGCAAGCTTTAGAACCAATAAACATTTTTTGCAAGCTTTAGAAACAATAGAGACACTTTTTGCAAGCTTTAGAACCAATAGACATTTTTTTGCAAGCTTTACAACCAATAGGGACACTTTTTGCAAGCTTTAAAACCAATAGACATTTTTTGCAAGCTTTAAAAGCAATATACATTTTTTGCAAGCTTTAGAACACTGGACACTTTTTTGTAAGCTTTAGAACCAATAGACATTTTTTTGTAAGCTTTAGAACCAATAGACATTTTTTTGCAAGCTTTAGAACCAATAGAGACACTTTTTGCAAGCTTTAGAATCAATAGAGGTACGTTTTGCAAGCTTTAGAAACAATAGACATTTTCTGCAAACTTTAGAAACAATAGACATTTTTCTCCAAATTTAGAACCAAAATACATTGTTTTGCAAGCTTTAGTACCAATAGACATTTTTTTGCAATCTTCAGAACCATAAGACACTTTTTATGCATGCTTTTGAACCAATAAACATTTTGTGCAAGCTTTAGAAACAATAGAGACACTTTTTGCAAGCTTTAGAACCAATAGACATTTTTTTGCAAGCTTGAGAACCAATACACATTTTTTGCAAACTTTAGAACCAATAGAGACACTTTTTACAAGCTTTAGAACCAATAGACATTTTATTGCAAGCTTCAGAATTAATGGACATTTTTTTGAAAGCTTTAGAACCAATAGATATTTTATTGCAAGCTTTAGAACCAATAGACATTTTTTTGCAAGATTTAAAACCAATAGACGTTTTTTGCAAACTTTAGAACCAATAGAAATACTTTTTACAAGCTTTAGAACCACTAGAGACATTTTGTGCAAGCTTTAGAACCAATAGACTATTTTTGCAAGCTTTAGAACCAATAGACATTTTTTTTGCAAGCTTGAGAACCAATACACATTTTTTGCAAGGTTGAGAACCAATAGAAACTATTTTTGCAAGCTTTAGAACGAATAGACATTTTATTGCAAGCTTCAGAACCAATGGACATTTTTTTGAAAGCTTTAGAACCAATAGACATTTTTATTGCAAGCTTTAGAACCAATAGACATGTTTTGCAAGCTTTAGAACACTGGACACTTTTTTGTAAGCTTTAGAACCAATAGACATTTTTTTGCAAGCTTTAAAACCAATAGAGACACTTTTTGCGAGCCGTAGAATCAATAGAGGCACGTTTTGCAAGTCTTAAAACCAATAGACATGTTTTGCAAGCTTTGGAACCAATAAACATTTTTTTTTGTAAGCTTTCGAACCAATAAACATTTTTGCAAGCTTTATAAACAATAGAGACACTTTTTGCAAGCTTTAGAACAAATAGACATTTTTTTGCAAGATTTAAAACCAATAGACATTTTTTGCAAACTTTAGAACCAATAGAGACACTTTTTACAAGCTTTATAACCACTAGAGACATTTTGTGCAAGCTTTAGAACCAATAGACTATTTTTGCAAGCTTTAGAACCAATAGACATTTTTTTGCAAGCTTGAGAACCAATACACATTTTTTGCAAGGTTGAGAACCAATAGAAACTCTTTTTGCAAGCTTTAGAACCAATAGACATTTTATTGCAAGCTTCAGAACCAATGGACATTTTTTTGAAAGCTTTAGAACCAATAGACATTTTTATTGCAAGCTTTAGAACCAATATACATTTTTTTGCAAGATTTAAAACCAATAGACATTTTTTGCAAATTTTAGAACCAATAGAGATACTTTTTACAAGCTTTAGAACCACTAGAGACATTTTGTGCAAGCTTTAGAACCAATAGACTATTTTTGCAAGCTTTAGAACCAATAGACATTTTATTGCAAGCTTCAGAACCAATGGACATTTTTTTGAAAGCTTTAGAACCAATAGACATTTTTATTGCAAGCTTTAGAACCAATAGACATTTTATTGCAAGCTTCAGAACCAATATACATTATTTTGCAAGCTTTAGAACCAATAGACTTTTTTTTGCAAGCTTTACAACCAATAGAGACACTTTTTGCAAGCTTTAAAACCAATAGACATTTTTTGCAAGCTTTAAAAGCAATATACATTTTTTGCAAGCTTTAGAACAATAGACACTTTTTTTGTAAGCTTTAGAACCAATAGACATTTTTTTGCAAGATTTAAAACCAATAGACATTTTTTGCAATCTTTAGAACCAATAGAGACACTTTTTACAAGCTTTATAACCACTAGAGACATTTTGTGCAAGCTTTAGAACCAATAGACTATTTTTGCAAGCTTTAGAACCAATAGACATTTTTTTGCAAGCTTGAGAACCAATACACATTTTTTGCAAGGTTGAGAACCAATAGAAACTCTTTTTGCAAGCTTTAGAACCAATAGACATTTTATTGCAAGCTTCAGAACCAATGGACATTTTTTTGAAAGCTTTAGAACCAATAGACATTTTTATTGCAAGCTTTAGAACCAATATACATTTTTTTTGCAAGATTTAAAACCAATAGACATTTTTTGCAAATTTTAGAACCAATAGAGATACTTTTTACAAGCTTTAGAACCACTAGAGACATTTTGTGCAAGCTTTAGAACCAATAGACTATTTTTGCAAGCTTTAGAACCAATAGACATTTTATTGCAAGCTTCAGAACCAATGGACATTTTTTTGAAAGCTTTAGAACCAATAGACATTTTTATTGCAAGCTTTAGAACCAATAGACATTTTATTGCAAGCTTCAGAACCAATATACATTATTTTGCAAGCTTTAGAACCAATAGACTTTTTTTTGCAAGCTTTACAACCAATAGAGTCACTTTTTGCAAGCTTTAAAACCAATAGACATTTTTTGCAAGCTTTAAAAGCAATATACATTTTTTGCAAGCTTTAGAACAATAGACACTTTTTTTGTAAGCTTTAGAACCAATAGATATTTTTTTGCAAGCTTTAGAACCAATAGAGACACTTTTTGCAAGCTTTAGAATCAATAGAGGCACGTTTTGCAAGCTTTAGAAACAATAGACATTTTCTGCAAACTTTAGAATCAATAGACATTTTTTTGCAAGCTTTAGAACCAAAATACATTGTTTTGCAAGCTTTAGAACCAAGAGACATTTTTTTGCAAGCTTTAGAACCAATAGAGACACCTTTTGCAAGTTTTAAAACCAATATAAATTTTTTGCAAGCTTCAGAACCATTAGACACTTTTTTTTGCAAGCTTTAGAACCAATAAACATTTTTTGCAAGCTTTAGAAACAATAGAGACACTTTTTGCAAGCTTTAGAACCAATAGACATTTTTTTGCAAGCTTTACAACCAATAGGGACACTTTTTGCAAGCTTTAAAACCAATAGACATTTTTTGCAAGCTTTAAAAGCAATATACATTTTTTGCAAGCTTTAGAACACTGGACACTTTTTTGTAAGCTTTAGAACCAATAGACATTTTTTTGTAAGCTTTAGAACCAATAGACATTTTTTTGCAAGCTTTAGAACCAATAGAGACACTTTTTGCAAGCTTTAGAATCAATAGAGGTACGTTTTGCAAGCTTTAGAAACAATAGACATTTTCTGCAAACTTTAGAAACAATAGACATTTTTCTCCAAATTTAGAACCAAAATACATTGTTTTGCAAGCTTTAGTACCAATAGACATTTTTTTGCAATCTTCAGAACCATAAGACACTTTTTATGCATGCTTTTGAACCAATAAACATTTTGTGCAAGCTTTAGAAACAATAGAGACACTTTTTGCAAGCTTTAGAACCAATAGACATTTTTTTGCAAGCTTGAGAACCAATACACATTTTTTGCAAACTTTAGAACCAATAGAGACACTTTTTACAAGCTTTAGAACCAATAGACATTTTATTGCAAGCTTCAGAATTAATGGACATTTTTTTGAAAGCTTTAGAACCAATAGATATTTTATTGCAAGCTTTAGAACCAATAGACATTTTTTTGCAAGATTTAAAACCAATAGACGTTTTTTGCAAACTTTAGAACCAATAGAAATACTTTTTACAAGCTTTAGAACCACTAGAGACATTTTGTGCAAGCTTTAGAACCAATAGACTATTTTTGCAAGCTTTAGAACCAATAGACATTTTTTTTGCAAGCTTGAGAACCAATACACATTTTTTGCAAGGTTGAGAACCAATAGAAACTATTTTTGCAAGCTTTAGAACGAATAGACATTTTATTGCAAGCTTCAGAACCAATGGACATTTTTTTGAAAGCTTTAGAACCAATAGACATTTTTATTGCAAGCTTTAGAACCAATAGACATTTTTTGCAAGCTTTAGAACACTGGACACTTTTTTGTAAGCTTTAGAACCAATAGACATTTTTTTGCAAGCTTTAAAACCAATAGAGACACTTTTTGCGAGCCGTAGAATCAATAGAGGCACGTTTTGCAAGTCTTAAAACCAATAGACATGTTTTGCAAGCTTTGGAACCAATAAACATTTTTTTTTGTAAGCTTTCGAACCAATAAACATTTTTGCAAGCTTTATAAACAATAGAGACACTTTTTGCAAGCTTTAGAACAAATAGACATTTTTTTGCAAGATTTAAAACCAATAGACATTTTTTGCAAACTTTAGAACCAATAGAGACACTTTTTACAAGCTTTATAACCACTAGAGACATTTTGTGCAAGCTTTAGAACCAATAGACTATTTTTGCAAGCTTTAGAACCAATAGACATTTTTTTGCAAGCTTGAGAACCAATACACATTTTTTGCAAGGTTGAGAACCAATAGAAACTCTTTTTGCAAGCTTTAGAACCAATAGACATTTTATTGCAAGCTTCAGAACCAATGGACATTTTTTTGAAAGCTTTAGAACCAATAGACATTTTTATTGCAAGCTTTAGAACCAATATACATTTTTTTGCAAGATTTAAAACCAATAGACATTTTTTGCAAATTTTAGAACCAATAGAGATACTTTTTACAAGCTTTAGAACCACTAGAGACATTTTGTGCAAGCTTTAGAACCAATAGACTATTTTTGCAAGCTTTAGAACCAATAGACATTTTATTGCAAGCTTCAGAACCAATGGACATTTTTTTGAAAGCTTTAGAACCAATAGACATTTTTATTGCAAGCTTTAGAACCAATAGACATTTTATTGCAAGCTTCAGAACCAATATACATTATTTTGCAAGCTTTAGAACCAATAGACTTTTTTTTGCAAGCTTTACAACCAATAGAGACACTTTTTGCAAGCTTTAAAACCAATAGACATTTTTTGCAAGCTTTAAAAGCAATATACATTTTTTGCAAGCTTTAGAACAATAGACACTTTTTTTGTAAGCTTTAGAACCAATAGATATTTTTTTGCAAGCTTTAGAACCAATAGAGACACTTTTTGCAAGCTTTAGAATCAATAGAGGCACGTTTTGCAAGCTTTAGAAACAATAGACATTTTCTGCAAACTTTAGAATCAATAGACATTTTTTTGCAAGCTTTAGAACCAAAATACATTGTTTTGCAAGCTTTAGAACCAATAGACATTTTTTTGCAAGCTTTAGAACCAATAGAGACACCTTTTGCAAGTTTTAAAACCAATATAAATTTTTTGCAAGCTTCAGAACCATTAGACACTTTTTTTTGCAAGCTTTAGAACCAATAAACATTTTTTGCAAGCTTTAGAAACAATAGAGACACTTTTTGCAAGCTTTAGAACCAATAGACATTTTTTTGCAAGCTTTACAACCAATAGAGACACTTTTTGCAAGCTTTAAAACCAATAGACATTTTTTGCAAGCTATAAAAGCAATATACATTTTTTGCAAGCTTTAGAACACTGGACACTTTTTTGTAAGCTTTAGAACCAATAGACATTTTTTTGTAAGCTTTAGAACCAATAGACATTTTTTTGCAAGCTTTAGAACCAATAGAGACACTTTTTGCAAGCTTTAGAATCAATAGAGGCACGTTTTGCAAGCTTTAGAAACAATAGACATTTTCTGCAAACTTTAGAAACAATAGACATTTTTCTGCAAATTTAGAACCAAAATACATTGTTTTGCAAGCTTTAGTGCCAATAGACATTTTTTTGCAATCTTCAGAACCATAAGACACTTTTTTTGCATGCTTTTGAACCAATAAACATTTTGTGCAAGCTTTAGAAACAATAGAGACACTTTTTGCAAGCTTTAGAACCAATAGACATTTTTTTTGCAAGCTTTAGAAACAATAGAGACACTTTTTGCAAACTTTAGAACCAATAGAGACACTTTTTACAAGCTTTAGAACCAATATACATTATTTTGCAAGCTTTAGAACCAATAGACATTTTTTTGAAAGCTTTACAACCAATAGAGACACTTTTTGCAAGCTTTAGAACCAATAGACATTTTTCTGCAAGCTTTACAACCAAAAGACATTTTCTGCAAACTTTAGAACCAATAGACATTTTTTTTGCAAGCTTTTGAACCAATAGAGCCACCTTTTGCAAGTGTTAAAACCAGTAGAAATTCTCTGCAAGCTTCAGAACCAATAGACATTTTTTTGCAAGCCTTAGAACCAATAGACATTTTTTGCAAGCTTTAGAACCAATAGACATTTTTTTTGCAAGCTTTAGATCCAGTATACATTTTTTGCAAGCTTTAGAACCAATAGAGACACTTTTTGCAAGCTTTAGAACCAACAGACATTTTTGTTCAAGCTTTAGAACCAATAGACATTTTTATTGCAAGCTTTAGAACCAATATACATTATTTTGCAAGCTGTAGAACCAATAGACATTTTTTTTGCAAGCTTTAGAACCAATAGACATTTTTCTGCAAGCTTTAGAACCAATTTACATTATTTTGCAAGCTTTAGAACACTGGACACTTTTTTGTAAGCTTTAGAACCGATAGACATTTTTTTTGCAAGCTTTAGAACCAATAGAGACACTTTTTGCAAGCTTTAGAATCAATAGAGGCACGTTTTGCAAGCTTTAGAAACAATAGACATTTTCTGCAAACTTTAGAAACAATAGACATTTTTCTGCAAATTTAGAACCAAAATACATTGTTTTGCAAGCTTTAGAACCAATAGACTTTTTTTTGCAAGCTTTACAACCAATAGAGACACTTATTGCAAGCTTTAAATCCAATAGACATTTTTTGCAAGCTTTAAAAGCAATAGACATTTTTTGCAAGCTTTAGAACACTGGACACTTTTTGTAAGCTTTAGAACCAATAGAAATTTTTTGCAAGCTTTAGAACCAATAGACATTTTTTTGCAAGCTTCAGAACCATTTGACACTTTTTTTTGCAAGCTTTAGAACCAATAAACATTTTCCCAAGCTTTAGAAACAATAGAGACACTTTTTGCAAGCGTTAGAAACAATAGACATTTGTTTGCAAGATTTAAAACCAATAGACATTTTTTGCAAACTTTAGAACCAATAGAGACACTTTTTACAAGCTTTAGAACCACTAGAGACATTTTGTGCAAGCTTTAGAACCAATAGACTATTTTTAAAGCTTTAGAACCAATAGACATTTTTTTTGCAAGCTTGAGAACCAATACACATTTTTTGCAAGGTTGAGAACCAATAGAAACTCTTTTTGCAAGCTTTAAAACCAATAGACATTTTATTGCAAGCTTCAGAACCAATGGACATTTTTTTGAAAGCTTTAGAACCAATAGACATTTTTATTGCAAGCTTTAGGACCAATAGACATTTTTAGCAAGCTTTAGAACCAATAGACATTTTATTGCAAGCTTTAGAAACAATAGACATTTTTTTTGCAAGCTTTAGAACCAATATACATTATTTTGCAAGCTTTAGAACCAATAGACATTTTTTTGCAAGCTTTACAACCAATAGAGACACTTTTTGCAAGCTTAAAACCAATAGACATTTTTTGCAAGCTTTAGAACAATAGACACTTTTTGTAAGCTTTAGAACCAATAGACATTTTTTTGCAAGCTTTAGAACCAATAGAGACACTTTTTGCAAGCTTTAGAACCAATAGAGCCACCTTTTGCAAGTTTTAAAACCAGTAGAAATTTTCTGCAAGCTTCAGAACCAATAGACATTTTTTGCAAGCCTTAGAACCAATATACATTATTTTGCAAGCTTTAGAACCAATAGACATTTTTCTGCAAGCTTTACAACCAAAAGACATTTTTTGCAAACTTTAAAAGCTATAGACATTGTTTGCAAGCCTTAGAACAATATACACTTTTTTGTAAGCTTTTGAACCAATAGACATTTTTTTGCAAGCTTTAGAACCAATAGAGACACTTTTTGCAAGCTTTAGAACCAACAGACATTTTTGTTCAAGCTTTAGAACCAATATACATTATTTTGCAAGCTTTAGAACCAATAGACATTTTTTTGCAAGCTTTAGAACCAATAGACATGTTTTTGCAAGCTTTAGAACCAATATACATTATTTTGCAAGCTTTAGAACCAATAGACATTTTTCTGCAAGCTTTACAACCCAAAGACATTTTTTGCAAACTTTAAAATCAATAGACATTCTTTGCAAGCCTTAGAACAATATACACTTTTTTGTAAACTTTAGAACCAATAGACATTTTTTTTTGCAAGCTTTAGAATCAATAGAGGCACCTTTTGCAAGCTTTAGAATCAATAGAGGCATGTTTTGCAAGCTTTAGAAACAATAGACATTTTCTGCAAACATTAGAAACAATAGACATTTTTTTGCAAGCTTTAGAACCAATAGACTTTTTTTTGCAAGCTTTAGAACCAATAGAGACACCTTTTGCAAGTTTTAAAACCAGTTGAAATTTTTTGCAAGCTTCAGAACCATTAGACACTTTTTTTTGCAAGCTTTAGAACCAGTAGACATTTTTTGCTAGCTTTAAAACAATTAGAGACACTTTTTGCAAGCTTTAGAACCAATCGGCATTGTTTTGCAAGCTTTAGAAGCAACAGACATTTGTATTGCAAGCTTTAGAACCAATAGACATTTTTTTGCAAGCTTTAGAAACAATAGACATTTTTTTGCAAGCTTTAGAACCAATAGACATTTTTTGCAAGCATTAGAACCAATATATATTATTTTGCAAGCTTTAGAACCAATAGACATATTTCTGCAAGATTTACAACCAAAAGACATTTTTTGCAAACTTTAAAAGCAATAGACATTGTTTGCAAGCCTTAGAAAAATATACATTTTTTTGTAAGCTTTAGAACCTACAGACATTTATTTGCAAGCTATAGAATCAATAGAGGCACGTTTTGCAAGCTTTAGAAACAATAGACATTTTCTGCAAACTTTAGAAACAATAGATATTTTTTTGCAAGCTTTAGAACCAAAATACGTTGTTTTGCAAGCTTTAGAACTAATAGACATTTTTTTGCAAGCTTTAGGACCAATAGAGACACTTTTTGCAAGCTTTAGAACCTATAGACGTTTTTTTGCAAGCTTTAGAAGCAACAGATATTTTTTGCAAGCTTTAGAACCAATAGAGACACGTTTTACAAGCTTAAGAACCACTAGAGACACATTTTGGAAGCTTTAGAACCAATAGAGACACTTTTTGCAAGCTTTAAAACCAATAGACATTTTTTTGCAAGCTTTCAAAGCAATAGACATTTTTTGCAAGCTTTAAAAGCAATAGACATTTTTTGCAAGCTTTAGAACAATAGACACTTTTGTGCAAGCTTTAGAACCAATAGACTTTTTTGCAAGCTTTAGAACCAATATAGACACTTTTTGGAAGCTTTAGAACCAATAGAGACATGTCTTGCAAGCTTTAGAACCAATAGACATTTTTTGCAAGCTTTAGAAACAATAGACATTTTTTTGCAAGCTTTAGAACCAATACACATTTTTTGCAAGGTTGAGAACCAATAGAAACTATTTTTGCATCTTTAGAACCAATAGACATTTTATTGCAAGCTTCAGAACCAATGGACATTTTTTTGAAAGCTTTAGAACCAATAGACTATTTTTGCAAGCTTTAGAACCAATAGACATTTTTTTGCAAGCTTGAAAACCAATACACATTTTTTGCAAGGTTGAGAACCAATAGAAACTCTTTTTGCAAGCTTTAGAACCAATAGACATTTTATTGCAAGCTTCAGAACCAATGGACATTTTTTTGAAAGCTTTAGAACCAATAGACATTTTTATTGCAAGCTTTAGAACCAATAGACATTTTTTGCAAGCTTTAGAACCAATATACATTATTTTGCAAGCTTTAGAACCAATAGACTTTTTTTTCAAGCTTTACAACCAATAGAGACACTTTTTGCAAGCTTTAAAACCAATAGACATTTTTTGCAAGCTTTAAAAGCAATATACATTTTTTGCAAGCTTTAAAAGCAATATACATTTTTTGCAAGCTTTAGAACAATAGACACTTTTTTTGTAAGCTTTAGAACCAATAGATATTTTTTTGCAAGCTTTAGAACCAATAGAGACACTTTTTGCAAGCTTTAGAATCAATAGAGGCACGTTTTGCAAGCTTTAGAAACAATAGGCATTTTCTGCAAACTTTAGAATCAATAGACATTTTTTTGCAAGCTTTAGAACCAAAATAATAATAATAATAATAATAATATTTATTTATATAGCACTTTTCAACAAAACCAGTATTTGAACCAAAGTGCTTTACAGAAATTGATTAAATTAATTGAACAGATCAATGCAATAAATCCATACAAATCAAAAAAAGAGAATAAGAAAAAAGACACAGAAACAGTACACTATAGAAATCAACATGAAACGTCCCCCCACAGCAGAATTCACTGTGAGGGAAGGCACCAAAAATATCCAGTTCTCCCCCTCATAGTCCACCCGAGGTCGGGGCCTATATCTGGCCTCCTCAGCCAACCCGGTGTCTTCAGGCCCTCCTGCCGCGAAGCTGGATCATCGGCGTCGGTGAACATCCATCAGCGGCCTGGACTGAAGCGGCCGCTTCCCGACGCGAAGACTGCAACGACCAAAGTTCACAGGCCGCGCCGGCCGAACCCCCGACTCTGGCGATCTCGGATCCCAGGCTCCGCGGTGCTGTCGACGGTCACAGTGCCCCGCAGCTTACCGCAAGGCGATCCGGTAAGGCATCGCCCGCTCCTTGTAGGTGTCCCAGCATCTACACCGCCGTCAAAGCTGCAGTCCCAGCAGGAAACGCCGCTCCAGCGCTGCTCCAGTTCGTTCGTAGGCCGCACAGAGAGGACGAAGATGTGGTTCGGAGAAAAACCGCATCTCCGACCAGGTAGGACTGGGGTTAAAAATAATTTCCCCCTTCCCCTCCCCCACCCACCACATAAAAGAAGACCTCCAAGAAACACCTCATATTAACAGGACTAAAAATAAAAATAAATAAGGGTGAAAGGACGGACTGCAGGAGGAGCAGCCATACACAACGGCGCATCACCCCCGCAGTCCGCCATCTAACAAAATACATTGTTTTGCAAGCTTTAGAACCAAGATACATTTTTGTAAGCTTTAGAACCAATAGAGACACCTTTTGCAAGTTTTAAAACCAATAGAAATTTTTTGCAAGCTTCAGAACCATTAGACACTTTTTTTGCAAGCTTTAGAACCAATAAACATTTTTTGCAAGCTTTAGAAACAATAGAGACACTTTTTGCAAGCTTTAGAACCAATAGACATTTTTTTGCAAGCTTTACAACCAATAGAGACACTTTTTGCAAGCTTTAAAACCAATAGACATTTTTTGCAAGCTTTAAAAGCAATATACATTTTTTGCAAGCTTTAGAACACTGGACACTTTTTTGTAAGCTTTAGAAACAATACACATTTTTTGTAAGCTTTAGAACCAATAGACATTTTTTTGCAAGCTTTAGAACCAATAGAGACACTTTTTGCAAGCTTTAGAATCAATAGAGGCACGTTTTGCAAGCTTTAGAAACAATAGACATTTTCTGCAAACTTTAGAAACAATAGACTTTTTTCTGCAAATTTAGAACCAAAATACATTGTTTTGCAAGCTTTAGTACCAATAGACATTTTTTTTGCAATCTTCAGAACCATTAGACACTTTTTTTGCATGCTTTTGAACCAATAAACATTTTGTGCAAGCTTTAGAAACAATAGAGACACTTTTTGCAAGCTTTAGAACCAATAGACATTTTTTTGCAAGCTTTACAACCAATAGAGACACTTTTTGCAAGCTTTAAAACAAATAGACATTTTTTGCAAGCTTTAAAAGCAATATACATTTTTTGCAAGCTTTAGAACACTGGACACTTTTTTGTAAGCTTTAGAAACAATACACATTTTTTGTAAGCTTTAGAACCAATAGACATTTTTTTGCAAGCTTTAGAACCAATAGAGACACTTTTTGCAAGCTTTAGAATCAATAGAGGCACGTTTTGCAAGCTTTAGAAACAATAGACATTTTCTGCAAACTTTAGAAACAATAGACTTTTTTCTGCAAATTTAGAACCAAAATACATTGTTTTGCAAGCTTTAGTACCAATAGACATTTTTTTTGCAATCTTCAGAACCATTAGACACTTTTTTTGCATGCTTTTGAACCAATAAACATTTTGTGCAAGCTTTAGAAACAATAGAGACACTTTTTGCAAGCTTTAGAACCAATAGACATTTTTTTTTGCAAGCTTGAGAACCAATACACATTTTTTGCAAACTTTAGAACCAATAGAGACACTTTTTACAAGCTTTAGAACCAATAGACATTTTATTGCAAGCTTCAGAATCAATGGACATTTTTTTGAAAGCTTTAGAACCAATAGACATTTTTATTGCAAGCTTTAGAACCAATAGACATTTTTTTGCAAGATTTAAAACCAATAGACATTTTTTGCAAACTTTAGAACCAATAGAAATACTTTTTACAAGCTTTAGAACCACGAGAGACATTTTGTGCAAGCTTTAGAACCAATAGACTATTTTTGCAAGCTTTAGAACCAATAGACATTTTTTTGCAAGCTTGAGAACCAATACACATTTTTTGCAAGGTTGAGAACCAATAGAAACTCTTTTTGCAAGCTTTAGAACCAATAGACATTTTATTGCAAGCTTCAGAACCAATGGCCATTTTTTTGAAAGCTTTAGAACCAATAGACATTGTTATTGCAAGCTTCAGAACCAATAGACATTTTTTGCAAGCTTTAGAACACTGGACACTTTTTTGTAAGCTTTAGAACCAATAGACACACTTTTTGCAAGCTTTAAAACCAATAGACATTTTTTGCAAACTTTAAAAGCAATATACATTTTTTGCAAGCTTTAGAACACTGAACACTTTTTTGTAAGCTTTAGAACCAATAGACATTTTTTTGCAAGCTTTAGAACCAATAGAGACACTTTTTGCAAGCTTTAGAATCAATAGAGGCACGTTTTGCAAGCTTTAGAAACAATAGACATTTTCTGCAAACTTTAGAAACAATAGACATTTTTCTGCAAATTTAGAACCAAAATACATTGTTTTGCAAGCTTTAGAACCAATAGAAATTTTTTTGCAAGCTTTAGAACCAATAGAGACACCTTTTGCACGTTTTAAATCCAGTAGAATTTGTTTGCAAGCTTCAGAACCATTAGACACTTTTTCTTTGCAAGCTTTAGAACCAATAAACATTTTTTGCAAGCTTTATAAACAATAGAGACACTTTTTGCAAGCTTTAGAACCAATAGACATTTTTTTTGCAAGATTTAAAACCAATAGACATTGTTTGCAAACTTTAGAACCAATAGAGACACTTTTTACAAGCTTTATAACCACTAGAGACATTTTGTGCAAACTTTAGAACCAATAGACTATTTTTGCAAGCTTTAGAACCAATAGACATTTTTTGCAAGCTTGAGAACCAATACACATTTTTTGCAAGGTTGAGAACCAATAGAAACTCTTTTTGCAAGCTTTAGAACCAATAGACATTTTATTGCAAGCTTCAGAACCAATGGACATTTTTTTTGAAAGCTTTAGAACCAATAGACATTTTTATTGCAAGCTTTAGAACCAATAGACATTTTTTGCAAGCTTTAGAACCAATATACATTATTTTGCAAGCTTTAGAACCAATAGACTTTTTTTTGCAAGCTTTACAACCAATAGAAACACTTTTTGCAAGCTTTAAAACCAATAGACATTTTTTGCAAGCTTTAAAAGCAATATACATTTTTTGCAAGCTTTAGAACAATAGACACTTTTTTGTAAGCTTTAGAACCAATAGAAATTTTTTTGCAAGCTTTAGAACCAATAGAGACACTTTTTGCAAGCTTTAGAATCAATAGAGGTACGTTTTGCAAGCTTTAGAAACAATAGACATTTTCTGCAAACTTTAGAATCAATAGACATTTTTTTGCAAGCTGTAGAACCAAAATAATAATAATAATAATAATAATATTTATTTATATAGCACTTTTCAACAAAACCAGTATTTGAACCAAAGTGCTTTACAGAGATTGATTAAATTAATTGAACAGATCAATGCAATAAATCCATACAAATCAAAAAAAGAGAATAAGAAAAAAGACACAGAAACAGTACACTATAGAAATCAACATGAAACGTCCCCCCACAGCAGAATTCACTGTGAGGGAAGGCACCAAAAATATCCAGTTCTCCCCCTCATAGTCCACCCGAGGTCGGGGCCTATATCTGGCCTCCTCAGCCAACCCGGTGTCTTCAGGCCCTCCTGCCGCGAAGCTGGATCATCGGCGTCGGTGAACATCCATCAGCGGCCTGGACTGAAGCGGCCGCTTCCCGACGCGAAGACTGCAACGACCAAAGTTCACAGGCCGCGCCGGCCGAACCCCCGAATCTGGCGATCTCGGATCCCAGGCTCCGTGGTGCTGTCGACGGTCACAGTGCCCCGCAGCTTACCGCAAGGCGACCCGGTAAGGCATCGCCCGCTCCTTGTAAGTGTCCCAGCATCTACACCGCCGTCGAAGCTGCAGTCCCAGCAGGAAACGCCGCTCCAGCGCTGCTCCAGTTCGTTCGTAGGCCGCACAGAGAGGACGAAGATGCGGTTCGGAGAAAAACCGCATCTCCGACCAGGTAGGACTGGGGTTAAAAATAATTTCCCCCTTCCCCTCCCCCACCCACCACATAAAAGAAGACCTCCAAGAAACACCTCATATTAACAGGACTAAAAATAAAAATAAATAAGGGTGAAAGGACGGAATGCAGGAGGAGCAGCCATACACAACGGCGCATCACCCCCGCAGTCCGCCATCTAATAAAATACATTGTTTTGCAAGCTTTAGATCCAAGATACATTTTTTGTAAGCTTTAGAACCAATAGAGACACCTTTTGCAAGTTTTAAAACCAATATAAATTTTTTGCAAGCTTCAGAACCATTAGAAACTTTTTTTGCAAGCTTTAGAACCAATAAACATTTTTTGCAAGCTTTAGAAACAAGAGAGACACTTTTTGCAAGCTTTAGAACCAATAGACATTTTTTTGCAAGCTTTACAACCAATAGAGACACTTTTTGCAAGCTTTAAAACCAATAGACATTTTTTGCAAGCTTTAAAAGCAATATACATTTTTTGCAAGCTTTAGAACACTGGACACTTTTTTGTAAGCTTTAGAACCAATAGAATTTTTTTGCAAGACTTAGAACCAATAGAGACACTTTTTGTAAGCTTCAGAACGAATAGACAATGTTTGCAAGCTTTAAAACCAATAGATATTTTTTGCAAGCTTTAGAAGCAATAGAGACACCTTTTACAAGCTTTAAAACCAATAGACATTTTTTGCAAGCTTTCTAAGCAATAGACATTTTTTGCAAGCTTTAAAAGCAATAGACATTTTTTGCAAGCTTTAGAACAATAAACACTTTTGTGCAAGCTTTAGAACCAATAGACTTTTCTGCAAGCTTTAGAACCAATATAGACACTTTTTGGAAGCTTTAGAACCAATAGAGACAAGTCTTGCAAGCTTTAGAACCAATAGACATTATTTTGCAAGCTTTAGAACCAATAGACATTGTTTTGCAAGCTTTAGACCCAATAGATTTTTTTGCAAGCTTTAGAACCAATAGACATTATTTTGCAAGTTTTAGAACCATTAGACATTATTTGCAAACTTTAGAAACAATAGACATTTTTTTGCAAGCTTTAAAACCAAAAGACGTATTTTTGCAACCTTTAGAACCAATAGACATTTTTGTGCAAGCTTTAGAACCAATAGAGACACTTTTTGCAAACTTTACAACCAATAGCCATTTTTTGCAAGCTTTAGAACCAATAGACATTTGTTTGCAAGCTTTAGAACCAATAGACATTTTTTGCAAGCTTTAGAACTAATAGACATTTTTTTGCAAGCTGTGGAACCGGAAGACATTTTTTGCAAGCTTTAGAACTAATAGACATTTCTTTGCAAGCTTTAGAACCAATAGACATGTTTCACAAGCTTTGGAACCAATAGAGACACTTTTTGCAAGCTTTAAAACCATTAGAGACACTTTTTGCAAGCTTTAGAAGAATAGATACTTTTTTTTGCAAGATTTAGAACCAATAGACACTTGTTTTTGCAAGCTTTAGAACCAATATACTTTTTTTGAAGCATTAGAACAAAAATACATATTTTGGCAAGCTTTAGAATCAATAGACATTTTTGGCAAGCTTTAGAACCAATAGATTTTTTTTGCAAGTTTTAGAAACAATAGCCAATTTTTTGCAATCTTTAGAACCAATAGAAACTCCTTTTGCAAGCTTAAGAACCAATAGAATTTTTTTGCAAGACTTAGAACCAATAGAGACACTTTTTGTAAGCTTCAGAACCAATAGACAATGTTTGCAAGCTTTAAAACCAATAGATATTTTTTGCAAGCTTTAGAAGCAATAGACACTTTTTTGTAAGCTTAAGAACCAATAGACATTTTTTTGCAAGCTTTAGAACCAATATAGACACTTTTTGGAAGCTTTAGAACCAATAGAGACACCTTTTACAAGCTTTAAAACCAATAGACATTTTTTGCAAGCTTTCAAAGCAATAGATATTTTTTGCAAGCTTTAAAAGCAATAGACATTTTTTGCAAGCTTTAGAACAATAAACACTTTTGTGCAAGCTTTAGAACCAATAGACGTTTCTGCAAGCTTTAGAACCAATATAGACACTTTTTGGAAGCTTTAGAACCAATAGAGACAAGTCTTGCAAGCTTTAGAACCAATAGACATTATTTTGCAAGCTTTAGAACCAATAGACATTGTTTTGCAAGCTTTAGAACCAATAGACATTATTTTGCAAGCTTTAGAACCAATACACATTTTTTTGCAAGCTTTACAACCAATAGAGACACTTTTTGCATGCCCTAAAACCAATAGACATTTTTTGCAAGCTTTAAAAGCAATAGACATTTTTTGCAAGCTTTAGAAGCAATAGACACTTTTTTGTAAGCTTTAGAACCAATAGACTTTTTTGCAAGCTTTAGAACCAATATAGACACTTTTTGGAAGCTTTAGAACCAATAGAGACACGTCTTGCAAGCTTTAGAACCAATAGACATTTTTTGCAAACTTTAGAAATAACAGACATTTTTTTTGCAAGCTTTAGAATCAAAACACTTTTTTTGCAAGCTTTAGAACTAATTTACATTTTTTGCAAGCTTTAGAACCAATAGACATTTTTTGCAAGCTTTAAAACTAATATACATTTTTTTCCAAGCTTTAGAACCAATAGACATTGTTTTGCAAGCTTTAGAAGCAATAGATATTTTTTGCAAGCTTTAGAACCAATATACATTATTTTGCAAGCTTTAGAACCAATAGACATTGTTTTGCAAGCTTTAGAACCAATAGATTTTTTTTGCAAGCTTTAGAACCAATAGATTTTTTTTGCAAGCTTTAGAACCAATAGACATTATTTTGCAAGTTTTAGAACCATTAGACATTATTTGCAAACTTTAGAAACAATAGACATTTTTTTGCAAGCTTTAAAACCAAAAGACGTATTTTTGCAACCTTTAGAACCAATAGACATTTTTGTGCATGCTTTAGAACCAATAGAGACACTTTGTGCAAACTTTACAACCAATAGACATTTTTTGCCAGCTTTAGAACCAATAGACATTTGTTTGCAAGCTTTAGAACCAATATACATTTTTTACAAGCTTTAGAACTAATAGACATTTTTTTGCAAGCTGTGGAACCGGAAGACATTTTGTGCAAGCTTTAGAACTAATAGACATTTCTTTGCAAGCTTTAGAACCAATAGACATGTTTCACAAGCTTTGGAACCAATAGATACACTTTTTGCAAGCTCTAAAACCATTAGAGACACTTTTTGCAAGCTTTAGAAGAATAGATACTTTTTTTTGCAAGATTTAGAACCAATAGACACTTTTTTTGCAAGCTTTAGAACCAATATACTTTTTTTGAAGCATTAGAACAAAAATACATATTTTGGCAAGCTTTAGAATCAATAGACATTTTTGGCAAGCTTTAGAACCAATAGATATTTTTTTGCAAGTTTTAGAATCAATAGCCAATTTTTTGCAATCTTTAGAACCAATAGAAACTCCTTTTGCAAGCTTTAGAACCAATAGAATTGTTTTGCAAGACTTAGAACCAATAGAGACACTTTTTGTAAGCTTCAGAACCAATAGACAATGTTTGCAAGCTTTAAAACCAATAGATATTTTTTGCAAGCTTTAGAAGCAATAGACACTTTTTTGTAAGCTTAAGAACCAATAGACATTTTTTTGCAAGCTTTAGAACCAATATAGACACTTTTTGGAAGCTTTAGAACCAATAGAGACACCTTTTACAAGCTTTAAAACCAATAGACATTTTTTACAAGCTTTCAAAGCAATAGACATTTTTTGCAAGCTTTAAAAGCAATAGACATTTTTTGCAAGCTTTAGAACAATAAACACTTTTGTGCAAGCTTTAGAACCAATAGACTTTTCTGCAAGCTTTAGAACCAATATAGACACTTTTTGGAAGCTTTAGAACCAATAGAGACAAGTCTTGCAAGCTTTAGAACCAATAGACATTATTTTGCAAGCTTTAGAACCAATAGACACTGTTTTGCAAGCTTTAGAACCAATAGATTTTTTTGCAAGCTTTAGAACCAATAGATTTTTTTTTGCAAGCTTTAGAACCAATAGACATTATTTTGCAAGTTTTAGAACCATTAGACATTATTTGCAAACTTTAGAAACAATAGGCATTTTTTTGCAAGCTTTAAAACCAAAAGACGTATTTTTGCAACCTTTAGAACCAATAGACATTTTTGTGCAAGCTTTAGAACCAATAGAGACACTTTTTGCAAACTTTACAACCAATAGACATTTTTTGCAAGCTTTAGAACCAATAGACATTTGTTTGCAAGCTTTAGAACCAATAGACTTTTCTGCAAGCTTTAGAACCAATATAGACACTTTTTGGAAGCTTTAGAACCAATAGAGACAAGTCTTGCAAGCTTTAGAACCAATAGACATTATTTTGCAAGCTTTAGAACCAATAGACACTGTTTTGCAAGCTTTAGAACCAATAGATTTTTTTGCAAGCTTTAGAACCAATAGATTTTTTTTTGCAAGCTTTAGAACCAATAGACATTATTTTGCAAGTTTTAGAACCATTAGACATTATTTGCAAACTTTAGAAACAATAGGCATTTTTTTGCAAGCTTTAAAACCAAAAGACGTATTTTTGCAACCTTTAGAACCAATAGACATTTTTGTGCAAGCTTTAGAACCAATAGAGACACTTTTTGCAAACTTTACAACCAATAGACATTTTTTGCAAGCTTTAGAACCAATAGACATTTGTTTGCAAGCTTTAGAACCAATAGACATTTTTTGCAAGCTTTAGAACTAATAGACATTTTTTTGCAAGCTGTGGAACCGGAAGACATTTTTTGCAAGCTTTAGAACTAATAGACATTTCTTTGCAAGCTTTAGAACCAATTGACATGTTTCACAAGCTTTGGAACCAATAGAGACACTTTTTGCAAGCTTTAAAACCATTAGAGACACTTTTTGCAAGCTTTAGAGGAATAGATACTTTTTTTTGCAAGATTTAGAACCAATAGACACTTTTTTTTTGCAAGCTTTAGAACCAATAAACTTTTTTTGAAGCATTAGATCAAAAATACATATTTTGGCAAGCTTTAGAATCAATAGACATTTTTGGCAAGCTTTAGAACCAATAGATATTTTTTTGCAAGTTTTAGAAACAATAGCCAATTTTTTGCAATCTTTAGAACCAATAGAAACTCCTTTTGCAAGCTTTAGAACCAATAGAATTTTTTTGCAAGACTTAGAACCAATAGAGACACTTTTTGTAAGCTTCAGAACCAATAGACAATGTTTGCAAGCTTTAACACCAATAGATATTATTTGCAAGCTTTAGAAGCAATAGACACTTTTTTGTAAGCTTAAGAACCAATAGACATTTTTTTTGAAAGCTTTAGAACCAATATAGACACTTTTTGGAAGCTTTAGAACCAATAGAGACACCTTTTACAAGCTTTAAAACCAATAGACATTTTTTGCAAGCTTTCAAAGCAATAGACATTTTTTGCAAGCTTTAAAAGCAATAGACATTTTTTGCAAGCTTTAGAACAATAAACACTTTTGTGCAAGCTTTAGAACCAATAGACTTTTCTGCAAGCTTTAGAACCAATATAGACACTTTTTGGAAGCTTTAGAACCAATTGAGACAAGTCTTGCAAGCTTTAGAACCAATAGACATTATTTTGCAAGCTTTAGAACCAATAGACATTGTTTTGCAAGCTTTAGAACCAATAGATTTTTTTGCAAGCTTTAGAACCAATAGATTTTTTTTGCAAGCTTTAGAACCAATAGACATTATTTTGCAAGTTTTAGAACCATTAGACATTATTTGCAAACTTTAGAAACAATAGACATTTTTTTGCAAGCTTTAAAACCAAAAGACGTATTTTTGCAACCTTTAGAACCAATAGACATTTTTGTGCAAGCTTTAGAACCAATAGAGACACTTTTTGCAAACTTTACAACCAATATACATTTTTTGCAAGCTTTAGAACCAATAGACATTTGTTTGCAAGCTTTAGAACCAATAGACATTTTTTGCAAGCTTTAGAACTAATAGACATTTTTTTGCAAGCTGTGGAACCGGAAGACACTTTTTGCAAGCTTTCGAACTAATAGACATTTCTTTGCATGCTTTAGAACCAATAGACATGTTTCACAAGCTTTGGAACCAATAGAGACACTGTTTGCAAGCTTTAAAACCATTAGAGACACTTTTTGCAAGCTTTAGAAGAATAGATACTTTTTTTTGCAAGATTTAGAACCAATAGACACTTTTTTTGCAAGCTTTAGAACCAATATACTTTTTTTGAAGCATTAGAAAAAAAAAACATATATTGGCAAGCTTTAGAATCAATAGACATTTTTGGCAAGCTTTAGAACCAATAGAAACTCCTTTTGCAAGCTTTAGAACCAATAGAAATTTTTTGCAAGACTTAGAACCAATAGAGACACTTTTTGTAAGCTTCAGAACCAATAGACAATGTTTGCAAGCTTTAAAACCAATAGATATTTTTTGCAAGCTTTAGAAGCAATATACACTTTTTTGTAAGCTTAAGAACCAATAGACATTTTTTTGCAAGCTTTAGAACCAATATAGACACTTTTTGGAAGCTTTAGAACCAATAGAGACACTTTTTACAAGCTTTAAAACCAATAGACATTTTTTGCAAGCTTTCAAAGCAATAGACATTTTTTGCAAGCTTTAAAAGCAATAGACATTTTTTGCAAGCTTTAGAACAATAGACACTTTTGTGCAAGCTTTAGAACCAATAGACTTTTCTGCAAGCTTTAGAACCAATATAGACACTTTTTGGAAGCTTTAGAACCAATAGAGACAAGTCTTGCAAGCTTTAGAACCAATAGACATTATTTTGCAAGCTTTAGAACCAATAGACATTGTTTTGCAAGCTTTAGAACCAATAGATTTTGTTTGCAAGCTTTAGAACCAATAGATTTTTTTTGCAAGCTTTAGAACCAATAGATTTTTTTTGCAAGCTTTAGAACCAATAGACATTATTTTGCAAGTTTTAGAACCATTAGACATTATTTGCAAACTTTAGAAACAATAGACATTTTTTTGCAAGCTTTAAAACCAAAAGACGTATTTTTGCAACCTTTAGAACCAATAGACATTTTTGTGCAAGCTTAAGAACCAATAGACATTTTTTTGCAAGCTTTAGAACCAATATAGACACTTTTTGGAAGCTTTAGAACCAATAGAGACACTTTTTACAAGCTTTAAAACCAATAGACATTTTTTGCAAGCTTTCAAAGCAATAGACATTTTTTGCAAGCTTTAAAAGCAATAGACATTTTTTGCAAGCTTTAGAACAATAGACACTTTTGTGCAAGCTTTAGAACCAATAGACTTCTCTGCAAGCTTTAGAACCAATATAGACACTTTTTGGAAGCTTTAGAACCAATAGAGACAAGTCTTGCAAGCTTTAGAACCAATAGACATTATTTTGCAAGCTTTAGAACCAATAGACATTGTTTTGCAAGCTTTAGAACCAATAGATTTTGTTTGCAAGCTTTAGAACCAATAGATTTTTTTTGCAAGCTTTAGAACCAATAGACATTATTTTGCAAGTTTTAGAACCATTAGACATTATTTGCAAACTTTAGAAACAATAGACATTTTTTTTGCAAGCTTTAAAACCAAAAGACGTATTTTTGCAACCTTTAGAACCAATAGACATTTTTGTGCAAGCTTTAGAACCAATAGAGACACTTTTTGCAAACTTTACAACCAATAGACATTTTTTGCAAGCTTTAGAACCAATAGACATTTGTTTGCAAGCTTTAGAACCAATAGACATTTTTTGCAAGCTTTAGAACTAATAGACATTTTTTTGCAAGCTGTGGAACCGGAAGACATTTTTTGCAAGCTTTAGAACTAATAGACATTTCTTTGCAAGCTTTAGAACCAATAGACATGTTTCACAAGCTTTGGAACCAATAGAGACACTTTTTGCAAGCTTTAAAACCATTAGAGAGACTTTTTGCAAGCTTTAGCACCAATATACATTTATTTGCAAGCTTTAGAACCAATAGACATTTTTCACAAGCTTTAGAAATAATAGAGACACTTTTTGCAAGCTTTAAAACCATTAGAGACACTTTTTGCAAGCTTTAGAACCAATAGACATTTTTGCAAGCTTTAGAACCAATAGATACTTTTTATGCAAACATTAGAACCAATAGAATTTTTTTGCAAGCTTTAAAACCAATAGACATTTTTCGCATGCTTTAGAAACAATAGAGACATTTTTTTTGCAAGCTTTAGAACCAATAGAAATGTTTTGCACACTTTAGAACCAATATACATTTTTATGCAAGCTTTAGAACCAATAGAGACACTTTTTGCAAGCTTTGGAACAAATAGACATTTGTTTGCAAGTTTTAGAACCAATAGACATTTGTTTGCAAGTTTTAGAACCAATAGACATGTTTGCATGCATTACAACCAATAGAGACACTTTCTGCAAGCTTTAGAACCAATAGACATTTTTTTTGCAACCTTTAGAACCAATAGACATTTTTTCTGCAAGCTTCAGAACCAATAGTATTTTTTTTTTGCAAGCTTTAGAAGCAATAGACATTTTTGGTAAGCTTTAGAACCAATAGAGCCACTTATAAGCTATAGACACTTTTGTGCAAGCTTTATAACCAATTGACTTTTAAATGCAAGCTTTAGAACCAATAGACATTTCCTTGCAAGCTTTACAACCAATATACATTATATTGCAAGCTTTGGAACCAATATACATTTTTTGCAAGCTTTACAACCAATAGAGATATTTTTTGCAAGCTTTAAAACCAATAGACATTTTTTGCAAGCTTTAGAAGAATAGATACTTTTTTTGCAAGATTTAGAACCAATAGACACTTTTTTTTGCAAGCTTTAGAACCAATATACTTCTTTTGAAGCATTAGAACAAAAATACATATTTTGGCAAGCTTTAGAATCAATAGACATTTTTGGCAAGCTTTAGAACCAATAGATATTTTTTTGCAAGTTTTAGAAACAATAGCCAATTTTTTGCAATCTTTAGTACCAATAGAAACTCCTTTTGCAGGCTTTAGAACCAATAGACATTTTTTGCAAGACTTAGAACCAATAGAGACACTTTTTGTAAGCTTCAGAACCAATAGACAATTTTTGCAAGCTTTAAAACCAATAGATATTTTTTGCAAGCTTTAGAAGCAATAGACACTTTTTTATAAGCTTAAGAACCAATAGACATTTTTTTTGCAAGCTTTAGAACCAATATAGACACTTTTTGGAAGCTTTAGAACCAATAGAGACACTTTTTGCAAGCTTTAAAACCAATAGACATTTTTTGCAAGCTTTAAAAGCAATAGACATTTTTTGCAAGCTTTAGAACAATAGACACTTTTTTGTAAGCTTTAGAACCAATAGAAATATTTTGTAAGCTTTAGAACCAATAGATACACTTTTTGCAAGCCTTGGAGCCAATAGAGACACGTTTTGTAAGGTTTAGAACCAATATACATTTTTGCAAGCTTTAGATACAATAGACATTTTATTGCAATCTTTAGAACCAATAGGGACACTTTTTCTAAGCTTTAGAACCAATATACTTTTTTTGCAAAGCTTTAGAACCAATAGACATTTTTTTTGCAACCTTTAGAACCAATAGACATTTTTTCTGCAAGCTTCAGAACCAATAGTTTTTTTTTTTTTTGCACGATTTAGAACCAATAGACATTTTTGGTAAGCTTTAGAACCAATAGAGCCACTTATAAGCAATAGACACTTTTGTGCAAGCTTTATAACCAATTGACTTTTAAATGCAAGCTTTAGAACCAATAGACATTTCCTTCCAAGCTTTACAACCAATATACATTATATTGCAAGCTTTGGAACCAATATACATTTTTTACAAGCTTTACAACCAATAGAGACATTTTTTGCAAGCTTTAAAACCAATAGACATTTTTTGCAAGCTTTAGAAGAATAGATACTTTTTTTGCAAGATTTAGAACCAATAGACACTTTTTTTTGCAAGCTTTAGAACCAATATACTTTTTTTGAAGCATTAGAACAAAAATACATATTTTGGCAAGCTTTAGAATCAATATACATTTTTGGCAAGCTTTAGAACCAATAGATATTTTTTTGCAAGTTTTAGAAACAATAGCCACTTTTTTGCAATCTTTAGAACCAATAGAAACTCCTTTTGCAGGCTTTAGAACCAATAGACATTTTTTGCAAGACTTAGAACCAATAGAGACACTTTTTGTAAGCTTCAGAACCAATAGACAATTTTTGCAAGCTTTAAAACCAATAGATATTTTTTGCAAGCTTTAGAAGCAATAGACACTTTTTTGTAAGCTTAAGAACCAATAGACATTTTTTTTGCAAGCTTTAGAACCAATATAGACACTTTTTGGAAGCTTTAGAACCAATAGAGACACTTTTTGCAAGCTTTACAACCAATAGAGACATTTTTTGCAAGCTTCAAAACCAATAGACATTTTTTGCAAGCTTTAGAAGAATAGATACTTTTTTTGCAAGATTTAGAACCAATAGACACTTTTTTTTGCAAGCTTTAGAACCAATATACTTTTTTTGAAGCATTAGAACAAAAATACATATTTTGGCAAGCTTTAGAATCAATAGACATTTTTGGCAAGCTTTAGAACCAATAGATATTTTTTTGCACGTTTTAGAAACAATAACCAATTTTTTGCAATCTTTAGAACCAATAGAAACTCCTTTTGCAAGCTTTAGAACCAATAGACATTTTTTTTGCAAGACTTAGAACCAATAGAGACACTTTTTGTAAGCTTCAGAACCAATAGACAATTTTTGCAAGCTTTAAAACCAATAGATATTTTTTGCAAGCTTTAGAAGCAATAGACACTTTTTTGTAAGCTTAAGAACCAATAGACATTTTTTTTGCAAGCTTTAGAACCAATATAGACACTTTTTGCAAGCTTTAAAACCAATAGACATTTTTTGCAAGCTTTAAAAGCAATAGACATTTTTTGCAAGCTTTAGAACAATAGACACTTTTTTGTAAGCTTTAGAACCAATAGAAATATTTTGTAAGCTTTAGAACCAATAGATACACTTTTTGCAAGCCTTGGAGCCAATAGAGACACGTTTTGTAAGCTTTAGAACCAATATACATTTTTGCAAGCTTTAGATACAATAGACATTTTATTGCAATCTTCAGAACCAATAGGGACACTTTTTCTAAGCTTTAGAACCAATATACTTTTTTTGCAAAGCTTTAGAACCAATAGACATTTTTTTTGCAACCTTTAGAGCCAATAGACATTTTTTCTGCAAGCTTCAGAACCAATAGTATTTTTTTTTTTTGCACGATTTAGAACCAATAGACATTTTTGGTAAGCTTTAGAACCAATAGAGCCACTTATAAGCAATAGACACTTTTGTGCAAGCTTTATAACCAATTGACTTTTAAATGCAAGCTTTAGAACCAATAGACTTTTTTTGCCAGCTTTAGAACCAATACACAATTTTTGCAAGGTTTAGAACCAATAGACATTTTTTTTTGCAAGCTGTTGAACCAATAGACATTTTTTTTGCAAGCTTTAGAACCAATAGACACTTGTTTTGGAAGCTTTAGAACCAATATACATTTTTCTGCAAGCTTTAGAACCAATAGGCATTTTTTGCACGTTTTATAAGCAATAGCCTCTTTTGTGCAAGCTTTATAAACAATTGACTTTTAAATGCAAGCTTTAGAACCAATAGACTTTTTTTGCAAGCTTTAGAACCAATACACAATTTTTGCAAGCTTTAGAACCAATAGATACACTTTTTGCAAGCTTTAGAACCACTAGAGACACTTTTTAGTGTCTTTAAAAACAATTGACTTTTAAATGCAAGCTTTAGAACCAATAGACATTTTGTGCAAGCTTTAGAACCAATATACGTTGTTTTTGCAAGCTTTAGAACCAATCGACTTTTTTTGAAGCATTAGAACCAATACAAACAGCACCTCATATTCCGTTTGGGGAGTCTGCACCCCGGGGGCATGAACATCGACTTCTCCCAATTCTGTTAGTCCTTGCTGTCTCCTCCCCTTCCTCAGCTCCCCTGCTGTCTCCTCCCACCCTCCAGCCTTCCGGCTACTCCTCCTTTTCCCTTTCTTGTCCCCACCCACCCCCACCCCTGATCAGTCTGAAGAAGGGTTTCGGACCGAAACGTTGCCTATTTCCTTCGTTCCATAGATGCTGCTGCACCCGCTGAGTTTCTCCAGCTTTTCTGTGTAACCTTCGATTCTCCAGCATCTGCAGTTCCCTCTTAAACACAAACAATTCTTTACAAGCTTTAGAACCAATAGACACTTTTTGAAAGCTTTAGAACCGATAGGCATTTTTTGCAAGTTTTATAAGCAATAGACACTTTTGTGCAAGCTTTATAACCAATTGACTTTTAAATGCAAGCTTTAGAACCAATAGGCTTTTTTTGCAAGCTTTAGAACCAATACACAATTTTTGCAAGGTTTAGAACCAATAGACATTTTTTGCAAGATTTAGAACCAATAGAGACACTTTTTTGCAAGCTTTAAATCCAATAGACATTTTTTGCAAGCTTTAGAACCAATATACATTTTTTTTGCAAGCTTTAGAACCAATAGACATTTTTAGCAAGCGTTAGAACCAAAAGGCATTTTGTGCAATCTTTACAATCAATAGACATTTTTTTGCAAGCTTTAGAACCAATAGAGACACCTTTTGCAAGTTTTAAAACCAATAGACATTTTTTGCAAGCTATAGAACTATTAGACACTTTGTTTGCAAGCTTTAGAACCAATATACATTTTCTGCAAGCTTTAGAACCAATAGAGACCCATTTTGCAAGCTTTAGAACCAATAGAGACACTTTTGGCAAGCTTTAGTACCAATAGATATTTTTTCCAAGCTTTAGAACCAATACACATTTTTTGCAAGCTTTAGAACCAATAGACATTTTTTTTGCAAGCTTTAGAACCGATAAATATTTTTTTGCAAGCTTTAGAACCAATGGACATTTTTGTGCAAGCTTGAGAACCAATAGGAATTTTTGGAAGCTTTAGCACCAACAGAGACACTTTTTGCAAGCTTTAGCACCAATGGAGACACTTTTTGCAACCTTTAGAGCCAATAAACTATTTTTGCAAGCTTTAGAACCAATAGACGTGTTTTTGCAAGCTTTAGAACCAATAGACATTTTGTTGAAAGCTTTTGAACCAATAGACATTTTTTTGCAAGCTTTAGAACCAATATACATTTTTTTGCAAGCTTTAGAACTGATAGACATTTTTTTGCAAGCTTTAGAACCAATAGTCATTCTTTGCAAGTTGTATAAGCAATAGACACTTTTTGCAAGCTTTATAACCAATTGACTTTTATTTGCAAGCTTTAGAACCAATATACTTGTTTTGCAAGCTTTAGAACCAATAGACATTTTTTGCAAGCTTAGAACCAATAGACATGTATTTGCAAGTTTAGAACCAATACGTGTTTGCAAGCTTTAGAACCAATAGATACACTTTTTGCAAGCTTTAGAACCAATACACAATTTTTGCAAGGTTTAGAACCAATAGACATATTTTGCAAGCTTTAAATCCAATACACATTTTCTGCAAGCTTTAGAACCAATAGACATTTTTCAGCAAGCGTTAGAACGAATAGATAATTTTTTGCAAGCTTTAGAACCAATAGACATTTTTTGCAAGCTTTAGAACCAATAGAGACACTTTTTGCAAGCTTTAGAACCAATAGAGACACTTTTTGCAAGCTTTAAATCCAATAGACATTTTTTTGCAAGCTTTAGAACCAATAGACATTTTTCAGCAAGCGTTAGAACCAATAGATGATTTTTTGCAAGCTTTAGAACCAATAGACATTTTTGCAAGCTTTAGAACCAATAGACATTTTTTGCAAGCGTTCGAACCAATAGACATTTATTTGGAAGCTTTAGAACCAATATACATTGTTTGCAAGCTTTGGAACCAATAGACATTTCTTGAAAGCATTAGAAACAATAGAGACACTTTTTACAAGTTTTAGAACCAATAGAGACACTTTGTGCAAGCTTTAGAACCAATATAATTTTTTTGGTAGCTTTAGAACCAATAGACATTTTTTGCAAGCTTCAGAACCAATAGACATTTATTTGCAAGCTTTAGAACCAATAATTTGTTGCAAGCTTTAGAACCAATAAACTTTTTTGCAAGCTTTAGAACCAATAGATTCACTTTTTGCAAGCTTTAGAACCACTAGAGACACTTTTTGCAAGCTTTAGAACCAATATACTTTGTTTGCAAGCTTTAGAACCAATAAACATTTTTTGCAAGCTTTAGAACAAACAGACTATTTTTGCAATCTTTAGAACCAATAGACATTTTTTTGCAAGCTTTAGAACCAATAGACACTTTTATTGCAAGCTTTAGAACCAATAGACTTTTTTATGCAAGCTTTAGAACCAATAGACATTTATTTTGCAAGCTTTATAACCAATAGACATTTTTTGCAAGCTTTAGAACCAATATACATTATTTTGCAAGCTTTAGAACCAATAGACATTTTCTGCAAGCTTTACAACCAATATACGTTATTTTGCAAGCTTTGGAACCAACAGATATTTTTTTGCAAGTTTAAGAACCAATAGACATTATTTTGCGAGCTTTAGAACCAATAGACATTTTTTGCAAGCTTTACAACCAATATACGTTATTTTGCAAGTTTTGGAACCAACGGATATTTTTTTGCAAGCTTTAGAACCAATAGACATTTTTTGCAAGAATTAAAAGCAATAGACATTTTTTGCAAGCTTTAGAAGCAATAGACATTTTCTGTAAGCTTAAGAACCAATAGACATTTTTTGCAAGCTTTAGAACCAATAAAGACACTTTTTGGAAGCTTTAGAACCAATAGAGACACTTTTTGCAAGCTTTAAAAGCAATAGACATGTTTTGCAAGCTTTAGAACAAATAGACATTTTTTGCAAGCGTTAGAACCAATGCAGACACTTTTTACAAGGTTTAGAACCAATAGATACACTTTTTTTTTACAAGCTTTAGAACCACTAGAGATACTTTTTGCAAGCTTTAGAACCAATAGACTATTTTTGCAATCTTTAGAACCAATAGACATTTTTTTGCAAGCTTTAGAACCAATAGACATTTTTGTGCAAGCTTTAGAACCAATAGACATTTTTTTGCAAGATTTAGAACCAATAGACATTTTCTGCAAGCTTTACAACCAATAGAGACACTTTTTGCAAGCTTTAAAACCAATAGACATTTTTTGCAAGAATTAAAAGCAATCGACATTTTTTGCAAGCTTTAGAAGGAATAGACACTTTTTTGTAAGCTTAAGAACCAATAGACATTTTTTGCAAGCTTTAGAACCAATATAGACACTGTTTGGAAGCTTTAGAACCAATAGAGACACATTTTGCAAGCTTTAAAACCAATAGACATTTTTTGCAAGCTTTAGAACTAATAGAGACTCGTTTTGCAAGCTTTAGAACCAATAGATACACATTTTACAAGCTTTAGAAACACTAGAGACACCTTTTGCAAGCTTTTGAACCAATAGACACATTTTTTGCAAGCTTTAGAACTAATAGACATTTTTTTGCAAGATTTAAAACCAATAGACTTTTTTTTGCAAGCTTTAGAACCAATGTACATCATTTTGCAATCTTTAGAACCAATAGACATTTCCTTGCAAGCTTTACAACCAATACACATTATATTGCAAGCTTTGGAACCAATATACATTTTTTGCAAGCTTTACAACCAATAGAGACATTTTTTTGCAAGCTTCAAAACCAATAGACATTTTTTGCAAGCTTTAGAAGAATAGATACTTTTTTTGCAAGATTTAGAACCAATAGACACTTTTTTTTGCAAGCTTTAGAACCAATATACTTTTTTTGAAGCATTAGAACAAAAATACATATTTTGGCAAGCTTTAGAATCAATAGACATTTTTGGCAAGCTTTAGAACCAATAGATATTTTTTTGCACGTTTTAGAAACAATAACCATTTTTTTGCAATCTTTAGAACCAATAGAAACTCCTTTTGCAAGCTTTAGAACCAATAGACATTTTTTTTGCAAGACTTAGAACCAATAGAGACACTTTTTGTAAGCTTCAGAACCAATAGACAATTTTTGCAAGCTTTAAAACCAATAGATATTTTTTGCAAGCTTTAGAAGCAATAGACACTTTTTTGTAAGCTTAAGAACCAATAGACATTTTTTTTGCAAGCTTTAGAACCAATATAGACACTTTTTGCAAGCTTTAAAACCAATAGACATTTTTTGCAAGCTTTAAAAGCAATAGACATTTTTTGCAAGCTTTAGAACAATAGACACTTTTTTGTAAGCTTTAGAACCAATAGAAATATTTTGTAAGCTTTAGAACCAATAGATACACTTTTTGCAAGCCTTGGAGCCAATAGAGACACGTTTTGTAAGGTTTAGAACCAATATACATTTTTGCAAGCTTTAGATACAATAGACATTTTATTGCAATCTTTAGAACCAATAGGGACACTTTTTCTAAGCTTTAGAACCAATATACTTTTTTTGCACGATTTAGAACCAATAGACATTTTTGGTAAGCTTTAGAACCAATAGAGCCACTTATAAGCAATAGACACTTTTGTGCAAGCTTTATAACCAATTGACTTTTAAATGCAAGCTTTAGAACCAATAGACATTTCCTTGCAAGCTTTACAACCAATATACATTATATTGCAAGCTTTGGAACCAATATACATTTTTTGCAAGCTTTACAACCAATAGAGACATTTTTTTGCAAGCTTTAAAACCAATAGACATTTTTTGCAAGCTTTAGAAGAATAGATACTTTTTTTGCAAGATTTAGAACCAATAGACACTTTTTTGTGCAAGCTTTAGAACCAATATAATTTTTTTGGTAGCTTTAGAACCAATAGACATGTTTTGCAAGCTTCAGAACTAATAGACATTTATTTGCAAGCTTTAGAACCAATAATTTGTTGCAAGCTTTAGAACCAATAAACATTTTTTGCAAGCTTTAGAACCAATAGATACACTTTTTGCAAGCTTTAGAACCACTAGAGACACTTTTTGCAAGCTTTAGAACCAATATACTTTGTTTGCAAGCTTTAGAACCAATAATCATTTTTTGCAAGCTTTAGAACAAACAGACTATTTTTGCAATCTTTAGAACCAATAGACATTTTTCTGCAAGCTTTAGAACCAATAGACAATTTTATTGCAAGCTTTAGAACCAATAGACATTTTTATGCAAGCTTTAGAACCAATAGACATTTTTTTTGCAAGCTTTAGAACCAATAGACATTTTTTGCAAGCTTTACAACCAATATACGTTATTTTGCAAGTTTTGGAACCGACGGATATTTTTTTGCAAGCTTTAGAACCAATAGACATTTTGTTGCAAGAATTAAAAGCAATAGACATTTTTTGCAAGCTTTACAACCAATATACGTTATTTTGCAAGTTTTGGAACCGACGGATATTTTTTTGCAAGCTTTAGAACCAATAGACATTTTGTTGCAAGAATTAAAAGCAATAGACATTTTTTGCAAGCTTTAGAAGCAATAGACATTTTCTGTAAGCTTAAGAACCAATAGACATTTTTTGCAAGCTTTAGAACCAATAAAGACACTTTTTGGAAGCTTTAGAACCAATAGAGACACTTTTTGCAAGCTATAAAACCAATAGACATTTTTTTGCAAGATTTAAAAGCAATAGACATGTTTTGCAAGCTTTAGAACAAATAGACATTTTTTGCAAGCTTTAGAACCAATGCAGACACTTTTTACAAGGTTTAGAACCAATAGATACACTTTTTTACAAGCTTTAGAACCACTAGAGATACTTTTTGCAAGCTTTAGAACCAATAGACTATTTTTGCAAGCTTTAGATCCAATCGACATTTTTTTGCAAGCTTTAGAACAAATAAACATTTTTTTGCAAGCTTTAGAACCAATACAGGCACTTTTTACAAGGTTTAGATCCACTAGAGACACCTTTTGCAAACTTTAGAACCAATAGACTATTTTTGCAATCTTTAGAACCAATAGACAATTTTTTGCAAGCTTTAGAACCAATAGACATTTTTGTGCAAGCTTTAGAACCAATAGACATTTTTTGCAAGATTTAGAACCAATAGACATTTTCTGCAAGCTTTACAACCAATAGAGACACTTTTTGCAAGCTTTAAAACCAATAGACATTTTTTGCAAGAATTAAAAGCAATCGACATTTTTTGCAAGCTTTAGAAGCAATAGACACTTTTTTGTAAGCTTAAGAACCAATAGACATTTTTTGCAAGCTTTAGAACCAATATAGACACTGTTTGGAAGCTTTAGAACCAATATAGACACTGTTTGGAAGCTTTAGAACCAATAGAGACACATTTTGCAAGCTTTAAAACCAATAGACATTTTTGCAAGCTTTAGAACTAATAGAGACTCGTTTTGCAAGCTTTAGAACCAATAGATACACATTTTACAAGCTTTAGAAACACTAGAGGCACCTTTTGCAAGCTTTAGAACCAATAGACATTTTTGCAAGCTGTAGAACCAATAGAGACACTTTTTACAAGCTTTAGAACCACTAGAGACACTTTGTGCAAACTTTAGAACCAATAGACTATTTTTGCAATATTTAGAACCAATAGACATTTTTTTGCAAGCTTTAGAACCAATAGACATTTTTATTGCAAGCTTTAGAACCAATAGACATTTTTTGCAAGCTTTAGAACCAATAGACATTTCTTTGCAAGCTTTAGAACCAATAGATATTTGTTTGCAAGCTTTAGAACCAATATACATTATTTTGCAAGCTTTAGAACCAATAGACATCTTTTTGCAAGCTTTACAACCAATAGAGACACTTTTTGCAAGCTTTAAAACCAATAGACAATTTTTGCAAGCTTTACAACCAATAGAGACACTTTTTGCAAGCTTTAAATCCAATAGACATTTTTTGCAAGAATTAAAAGCAATAGACATTGTTTGAAAGCTTTAGAAGCAATAGACACTTTTTTGTAAGCTTAAGAACCAATGGACATTTTTTGCAAGCTTTAGAACCAATATAGACTCTTTTTGGAAGCTTTAGAACCACTAGAGACACTTTTTGCAAGCTTTAGAACCAATATACATGTTTTGCAAGGTTTAGAACCAATAGACACTTTTTGCAAGCTTTAGAACCAATAGAGACACTTTTTACAAGCTTTAGAACCACTAGAGACACTTTGTGCAAACGTTAGAACCAATAGACTATTTTTGCATTCTTTAGAACCAATAGACATTTTTTGCAAGCTTTAGAACCAATAGACATGTTTTTGCAAGCTTTAGAATCAATAGACATTTTTTTGCAAGCTTTAGAACCAATAGACATTTTGTTGCCAGCTTTAGAACCAATATACATTATTTTGCAAGCTTTAGAACCTATAGACATTTCTTTGCAAGCTTTACAACCAATAGAGACACTTTTTGCAAGCTTTAAAACCAATAGACATTTTTTGCAAGAATGAAAAGCAATAGACATTTTTTGCAAGCTTTAGAAGCAATAGGCACTGTTTGTGTAAGCTTAAGAACCAATAGACATTCTTTGCAAGCTTTAGAAGCAGTAGACAATTTTTTCTAAGCTTAAGAACCAATAGACATTTTTTTCAAGCTTTAGAACCAATATAGACACTTTTTGGAAGCGTTAGAACCAACAGAGACACCTTTTGCAAGCTTTAAATCCACTAGACATTTTTGCAAGCTTTAAAAGCAATAGACATTTTTTGCAAGCTTTAGAACCAATAGAGACACTTTTTGCAAGCTTTAGAACCAAAATACATTGTTTTGCAAGCTTTAGAAATAATAGACATTTTTTGCAAGCTTTAGAACCAATAGAGACACTTTTTGCAAGTTTTAGAACCAACAGAGACAGTTTTTGCAAGCTTTAGTACCAATAGATATTTATTCCAAGCTATAGAACCAATAGACATTTTTTGCAAGTTTTAGAACCAATAGACATTTTGTTTGCAAGCTTTAGAACCAATAGACATTTTTTGCAAGCTTGAGAACCAATACACATTTTTTGCAAGCTTTAGAACCAATAGATACACTTTTTACAAGCTTTAGAACCACTAGAGACACGTTTTTGCAAGCTTTAGAACCAATAGACTATTTTAGCAAGCTTTAGAACCAAGAGAGATATTTTTTTGCAAGCTTTAGAACCAAAATACATTTCTTGCAAGCTTTAGTACCAATAGAGACACGTTTTGCAAGCTTTAGAACGAATAGAGACACGTGTTGCAAGCTTTAGAACCAATAGATATTTATTGCAAACTTTAGAAACAATATACATTATTTTGCAAGCTTTAGAACCAATAGACATTTTCTGCAAGCTTTACAACCAATATACGTTATTTTGCAAGCTTTGGAACCAACAGATATTTTTTTGCAAGTTTTAGAACCAATAGATATTATTTTGCAAGCTTTAGAACCAATAGACATTTTTTGCAAGCTTTACAACCAATATACGTTATTTTGCAAGTTTTGGAACCAACGGATATTTTTTTGCAAGCTTTAGAACCAATAGACATTTTTTGCAAGAATTAAAAGCAATAGACATGTTTTGCAAGCTTTAGAAGCAATAGACATTTTCTGTAAGCTTAAGAACCAATAGACATTTTTTGCAAGCTTTAGAACCAATAAAGACACTTTTTGGAAGCTTTAGAACCAATAGAGACACTTTTTGCAAGCTTTAAAACCAATAGACATTTTTTTGCAAGCTTTAAAAGCAATAGACATGTTTTGCAAGCTTTAGAACAAATAGACATTTTTTGCAAGCTTTAGAACCAATGCAGACACTTTTTACAAGATTTAGAACCAATAGATACACTTTTTTTACAAGCTTTAGAACCACTAGAGATACTTTTTGCAAGCTTTAGAACCAATAGACTATTTTTGCAAGCTTTAGAACCAATCGACATTTTTTTGCAAGCTTTAGAACAAATAAACATGTTTTGCAAGCTTTAGAACCAATACAGGGACTTTTTACAAGGTTTAGATCCACTAGAGACACTTTTTGCAAACTTTAGAACCAATAGACTATTTTTGCAATCTTTAGAACCAATAGACAATTTTTTGCAAGCTTTAGAACCAATAGACATTTTAGTGCAAGCTTTAGAACCAATAGACATTTTTTTTGCAAGATTTAGAACCAATATACATTTTCTGCAAGCTTTACAACCAATAGAGACACTTTTTGCAAGCTTTAAAACCAATAGACATTTTTTGCAAGAATTAAAAGCAATCGACATTTTTTGCAAGCTTTAGAAGCAATAGACACTTTTTTTGTAAGCTTAAGAACCAATAGACATTTTTTGCAAGCTTTAGAACCAATATAGACACTGTTTGGAAGCTTTAGAACCAATAGAGTCACATTTTGCAAGCTTTAAAACCAATAGACATTTTTTGCAAGCTTTAGAACTAATAGAGACTCGTTTTGCAAGCTTTAGAACCAATAGATACACATTTTACAAGCTTTGGAAACACTAGAGACACCTTTTGCAAGCTTTAGAACCAATAGACTATTTTTGCAAACTTTAGAATCAATAGACTTTTTTTGCAAGCTTTAGACCCAATAGACATTTTTGCAAGCTGTAGAACCAATAGAGACACTTTTTACAAGCTTTAGAACCACTAGAGACACTTTGTGCAAACTGTAGAACCAATAGACTATTTTTGCAATATTTAGAACCAATAGACATTTTTTTGCAAGCTTTAGAACCAATAGATATTTGTTTGCAAGCTTTAGAACCAATATACATTATTTTGCAAGCTTTAGAACCAATAGACATTTTTTTGCAAGCTTTACAACCAATAGAGACACATTTTGCAAGCTTTAAAACCAATAGACAATTTTTGCAAGCTTTACAACCAATAGATACACTTTTTGCAAGCTTTAAATCCAATAGACATTTTTTGCAATAATTAAAATCAATAGACATTGTTTGCAAGCTTTAGAAGCAATAGACACTTTTTTGTAAGCTTAAGAACCAATAGACATTTTTTGCAAGCTTTAGAACCAATATAGACTTTTTTTGGAAGCTTTAGAACCACTAGAGACACTTTTTGCAAGCTTTAGAACCAATAGACATTTTTTGCAAGGTTTAGAACCAATAGACATTTTTTGCAAGCTTTAGAACCAATAGAGACACTTTTTACAAGCTTTAGAACCACTAGAGACACTTTGTGCAAACGTTAGAACCAATAGACTATTTTTGCATTCTTTAGAACCAATAGACATTTTTTGCAAGCTTTAGAACCAATAGACATGTTTTTGCAAGCTTTAGAACAACTAGAGACACTTTGTGCAAACGTTAGAACCAATAGACTATTTTTTGCATTCTTTAGAACCAATAGACATGTTTTGCAAGCTTTAGAACCAATAGACATGTTTTTGCAAGCTTTAGAACCAATAGACATTTTTTTGCAAGCTTTAGAACCAATAGACATTTTGTTGCAAGCTTTAGAACCAATAGACTATTTTTGCAAGCTTTAGAACCAATCGACATTTTTTTGCAAGCTTTAGAACAAATAAACATGTTTTGCAAGCTTTAGAACCAATACAGGGACTTTTTACAAGGTTTAGATCCACTAGAGACACTTTTTGCAAACTTTAGAACCAATAGACTATTTTTGCAATCTTTAGAACCAATAGACAATTTTTTGCAAGCTTTAGAACCAATAGACATTTTAGTGCAAGCTTTAGAACCAATAGACATTTTTTTTGCAAGATTTAGAACCAATATACATTTTCTGCAAGCTTTACAACCAATAGAGACACTTTTTGCAAGCTTTAAAACCAATAGACATTTTTTGCAAGAATTAAAAGCAATCGACATTTTTTGCAAGCTTTAGAAGCAATAGACACTTTTTTTGTAAGCTTAAGAACCAATAGACATTTTTTGCAAGCTTTAGAACCAATATAGACACTGTTTGGAAGCTTTAGAACCAATAGAGTCACATTTTGCAAGCTTTAAAACCAATAGACATTTTTTGCAAGCTTTAGAACTAATAGAGACTCGTTTTGCAAGCTTTAGAACCAATAGATACACATTTTACAAGCTTTGGAAACACTAGAGACACCTTTTGCAAGCTTTAGAACCAATAGACTATTTTTGCAAACTTTAGAATCAATAGACTTTTTTTGCAAGCTTTAGACCCAATAGACATTTTTGCAAGCTGTAGAACCAATAGAGACACTTTTTACAAGCTTTAGAACCACTAGAGACACTTTGTGCAAACTGTAGAACCAATAGACTATTTTTGCAATATTTAGAACCAATAGACATTTTTTTGCAAGCTTTAGAACCAATAGATATTTGTTTGCAAGCTTTAGAACCAATATACATTATTTTGCAAGCTTTAGAACCAATAGACATTTTTTTGCAAGCTTTACAACCAATAGAGACACATTTTGCAAGCTTTAAAACCAATAGACAATTTTTGCAAGCTTTACAACCAATAGATACACTTTTTGCAAGCTTTAAATCCAATAGACATTTTTTGCAATAATTAAAATCAATAGACATTGTTTGCAAGCTTTAGAAGCAATAGACACTTTTTTGTAAGCTTAAGAACCAATAGACATTTTTTGCAAGCTTTAGAACCAATATAGACTTTTTTTGGAAGCTTTAGAACCACTAGAGACACTTTTTGCAAGCTTTAGAACCAATAGACATTTTTTGCAAGGTTTAGAACCAATAGACATTTTTTGCAAGCTTTAGAACCAATAGAGACACTTTTTACAAGCTTTAGAACCACTAGAGACACTTTGTGCAAACGTTAGAACCAATAGACTATTTTTGCATTCTTTAGAACCAATAGACATTTTTTGCAAGCTTTAGAACCAATAGACATGTTTTTGCAAGCTTTAGAACAACTAGAGACACTTTGTGCAAACGTTAGAACCAATAGACTATTTTTTGCATTCTTTAGAACCAATAGACATTTTTTGCAAGCTTTAGAACCAATAGACATGTTTTTGCAAGCTTTAGAACCAATAGACATTTTTTTGCAAGCTTTAGAACCAATAGACATTTTGTTGCAAGCTTTAGAACCAATATACATTATTTTGCAAGCTTTAGAACCAATAGACATTTTTTTGCAAGCTTGAGAACCAATACACATTTCTTGCAAGCTTTAGAACCAATAGATACACCTTTTACAAGCTTTAGCACCACTAGAGACACTTTTTGCAAGATTTAGAACCAATAGATTATTTTTGCAAGCTTTAGAACCAATAGACATTTTTTGCAAGCTTTAGAAACAATAGACATTTTTTGCAAGCTTTAGAACCAATAGAGACACGTTTTACAAGCTGAAGAACCACTAGAGACACTTTTTGGAAGCTTTAGAAGCAATTGAGACATTTTTTGCAAGCTTTAAAACCAATAGACATTTTTTGCAAGCTTTAGAACAATAGACACTTTTTGTAAGCTTTAGAACCAATAGACATTTTTGCAAGCTTTAGAACAAATAGAGACACTTTTTGCAAGCTTTAGAACCAATAGAGACACGTTTTGCAAGCTTTAGAACCAATAGACATTTTTTGCAAGCTTTGAAAGCAATAGACATTTTTTTGCAAGCTTTAGAAGCAATAGACACTTTTTATAAGCTTAAGGACCAATAGACACTTTTTTCAAGCTTTGGAACCAATATAGACACTTTTTGGAAGCTTTAGAACCAATAGACACCTTTTGCAAGCTTTAACACCAATAGACATGTTTTGCAAGCTTTAAAAGCAATCGACATTTTTGCAAGCTTTAGAACAATAGACACTTTTTTGTAAGCTTTAGAATCAATAGACATTGTTTGCAAGCTTTAGAACCAATAGAGACACTTTTGCAAGCTTTAGAATAGAGACACGTTTTGCAAGCTTTAGAACCAATAGACATTTATTCCAAGCTTTAGAACCAATAGACATGTTTTGCAAGTTTTAGAACCAATAGACATTTTGATGGCAAGCTTTAGAACCAATAGACATGTTTTTGCAAGCTTGAGAACCAATACACATTTTATGCAAGCTTTAGAACCAATAGAGACACTTTTTTACAAGCTTTAGAACCACTAGATTCATTTTTTGCAAGCTTTAGAACCGATAGACTATTTTTGCAAGCTTTAGAACCAATAGACATTTTTTGCAAGCTTTAGAACCAATAGAGACACGTTTTGCAAGCTTTGAAACCAATAGACATTTTTTTGCAAGGTTTAGAAGCAATAGACACTTTTTTGTAAGCTTAAGAACCAATAGACATTTTTTGCAAGCTTTAGAACCAATATAGACCCTGTTTGGAAGCTTTAGAACCAACAGAGACACATTTTGCAAGCTTTAAAACCAATAGACATTTTTTGCAAGCTTTAGAACTAATAGAGACACGTTTTGCAAGCTTTAGTACCAATAGATACACATTTTACAAGCTTTAGAAACACTAGAGACACCTTTTGCAAGCTTTAGAACCAATAGACTATTTTTGCAAACTTTAGAATCAATAGACTTTTTTTGCAAGCTTTAGAACCAATAGACATTTTTGCAAGCTGTAGAACCAATAGAGACACTTTTTACAAGCTTTAGAACCACTAGAGACACTTTGTGCAAACTGTAGAACCAATAGACTATTTTTGCAATATTTAGAACCAATAGACTTTTTTTTTGCAAGCTTTAGAACCAATAGACATTTTTATTGCAAGCTTTAGAACCAATAGACATTTTTTGCAAGCTTTAGAACCAATAGACATTTTTTGAAGCTTTAGAACCAATAGATATTTGTTTGCAAGCTTTAGAACCAATATACATTATTTTGCAAGCTTTAGAACCAATAGACATTTTTTGCAAGCTTTACAACCAATAGAGACACTTTTTGCAAGCTTTAAAACCAATAGACAATTTTTGCAAGCTTTACAACTAATAGATACACTTTTTGCAAGCTTTAAATCCAATAGACATTTTTTGCAAGAATTAAAAGCAATAGACATTGTTTGCAAGCTTTAGAAGCAATAGACACTTTTTTGTAAGCTTAAGAACCAATAGACATTTTTTGCAAGCTTTAGAACCAATATAGACTCTTTTTGGAAGCTTTAGAACCACTAGAGACACTTTTTGCAAGCTTTAGAACCAATAGACATTTTTTGCAAGGTTTAGAACCAATAGACATTTTTTGCAAGCTTTAGAACCAATAGAGACACTTTTTACAAGCTTTAGAACCACTAGAGACACTTTGTGCAAACGTTAGAACCAATAGACTATTTTTGCATTCTTTAGAACCAATAGACATTTTTTGCAAGCTTTAGAACCAATAGACATGTTTTTGCAAGCTTTAGAACCAATAGACATTTTTTTGCAAGCTTTAGAACCAATAGACATTTTGTTGCAAGCTTTAGAACCAATATACATTATTTTGCAAGCTTTAGAACCAATAGACATTTCTTTGCAAGCTTTACAACCAATAGAGACACATTTTGCAAGCTTTAAAACCAATAGACATTTTTTGCAAGAATGAAAAGCAATAGACATTTTTTGCAAGCTTTAGAAGCAATAGGCACTTTTTTGTAAGCTTAAGAACCAATAGACATTCTTTGCAAGCTTTAGAAGCAGTAGACAATTTTTTTGTAAGCTTAAGAACCGATAGACATTTTTTTCAAGCTTTAGAACCAATAGACCTTTTTTTTGCATGCTTTAGAACCAATAGATATTTTTTTGCAAGCTTGAGAACCAATACACATTTCTTGCAAGCTTTAGAACCAATAGATACACCTTTTACAAGCTTTAGCACCACTAGAGACACTTTTTGCAAGATTTAGAACCAATAGATTATTTTTGCAAGCTTTAGAACCAATAGACATTTTTTGCAAGCTTTAGAAACAATAGACATTTTTTGCAAGCTTTAGAACCAATAGAGACACGTTTTACAAGCTGAAGAACCACTAGAGACACTTTTTTGGAAGCTTTAGAACCAATTGAGACATTTTTTGCAAGCTTTAAAACCAATAGACATTTTTTGCAAGCTTTAGAACAATAGACACTTTTTGTAAGCTTTAGAACCAATAGACATTTTTGCAAGCTTTAGAACAAATAGAGACACTTTTTGCAAGCTTTAGAACCAATAGAGACACGTTTTGCAAGCTTTAGAACCAATAGACATTTTTTGCAAGCTTTGAAAGCAATAGACATTTTTTTGCAAGCTTTAGAAGCAATAGACACTTTTTATAAGCTTAAGGACCAATAGACACTTTTTTCAAGCTTTAGAACCAATATAGACACTTTTTGGAAGCTTTAGAACCAATAGACACCTTTTGCAAGCTTTAACACCAATAGACATGTTTTGCAAGCTTTAAAAGCAATCGACATTTTTGCAAGCTTTAGAACAATAGACACTTTTTTGTAAGCTTTAGAATCAATAGACATTGTTTGCAAGCTTTAGAACCAATAGAGACACTTTTGCAAGCTTTAGAATAGAGACACGTTTTGCAAGCTTTAGAACCAATAGACATTTATTCCAAGCTTTAGAACCAATAGACATGTTTTGCAAGTTTTAGAACCAATAGACATTTTGATGGCAAGCTTTAGAACCAATAGACATTTTTTTGCAAGCTTGAGAACCAATACACATTTTATGCAAGCTTTAGAACCAATAGAGACACTTTTTTACAAGCTTTAGAACCACTAGATTCATTTTTTGCAAGCTTTAGAACCGATAGACTATTTTTGCAAGCTTTAGAACCAATAGACATTTTTTGCAAGCTTTAGAACCAATAGAGACACGTTTTGCAAGCTTTGAAACCAATAGACATTTTTTTGCAAGGTTTAGAAGCAATAGACACTTTTTTGTAAGCTTAAGAACCAATAGACATTTTTTGCAAGCTTTAGAACCAATATAGACCCTGTTTGGAAGCTTTAGAACCAATAGAGACACATTTTGCAAGCTTTAAAACCAATAGACATTTTTTGCAAGCTTTAGAACTAATAGAGACTCGTTTTGCAAGCTTTAGTACCAATAGATACACATTTTACAAGCTTTAGAAACACTAGAGACACCTTTTGCAAGCTTTAAAACCAATAGACTATTTTTGCAAACTTTAGAATCAATAGACTTTTTTTGCAAGCTTTAGAACCAATAGACATTTTTGCAAGCTGTAGAACCAATAGAGACACTTTTTACAAGCTTTAGAACCACTAGAGACACTTTGTGCAAACTGTAGAACCAATAGACTATTTTTGCAATATTTAGAACCAATAGACTTTTTTTTTGCAAGCTTTAGAACCAATAGACATTTTTATTGCAAGCTTTAGAACCAGTAGACATTTTTTGCAAGCTTTAGAACCAATAGACATTTTTTGAAGCTTTAGAACCAATAGATATTTGTTTGCAAGCTTTAGAACCAATATACATTATTTTGCAAGCTTTAGAACCAATAGACATTTTTTGCAAGCTTTACAACCAATAGAGACACTTTTTGCAAGCTTTAAAACCAATAGACAATTTTTGCAAGCTTTACAACTAATAGATACACTTTTTGCAAGCTTTAAATCCAATAGACATTTTTTGCAAGAATTAAAAGCAATAGACATTGTTTGCAAGCTTTAGAAGCAATAGACACTTTTTTGTAAGCTTAAGAACCAATAGACATTTTTTGCAAGCTTTAGAACCAATATAGACTCTTTTTGGAAGCTTTAGAACCACTAGAGACACTTTTTGCAAGCTTTAGAACCAATAGACATTTTTTGCAATGTTTAGAACCAATAGACATTTTTTGCAAGCTCTAGAACCAATAGAGACACTTTTTACAAGCTTTAGAACCACTAGAGACACTTTGTGCAAACGTTAGAACCAATAGACTATTTTTGCATTCTTTAGAACCAATAGACATTTTTTGCAAGCTTTAGAACCAATAGACATGTTTTTGCAAGCTTTAGAACCAATAGACATTTTTTTGCAAGCTTTAGAACCAATAGACATTTTGTTGCAAGCTTTAGAACCAATATACATTATTTTGCAAGCTTTGGAACCAATAGACATTTCTTTGCAAGCTTTACAACCAATAGAGACACTTTTTGCAAGCTTTAAAACCAATAGACATTTTTTGCAAGAATGAAAAGCAATAGACATTTTTTGCAAGCTTTAGAAGCAATAGGCACTTTTTTGTAAGCTTAAGAACCAATAGACATTCTTTGCAAGCTTTAGAAGCAGTAGACAATTTTTTGTAAGCTTAAGAACCGATAGACATTTTTTTCAAGCTTTAGAACCAATAGACCTTTTTTTTGCAAGCTTTAGAACCAATAGATATTTTTTTGCAAGCTTGAGAACCAATACACATTTCTTGCAAGCTTTAGAACCAATAGATACACCTTTTACAAGCTTTAGCACCACTAGAGACACTTTTTGCAAGATTTAGAACCAATAGATTATTTTTGCAAGCTTTAGAACCAATAGACATTTTTTGCAAGCTTTAGAAACAATAGACATTTTTTGCAAGCTTTAGAACCAATAGAGACACGTTTTACAAGCTGAAGAACCACTAGAGACACTTTTTGGAAGCTTTAGAACCAATTGAGACATTTTTTGCAAGCTTTAAAACCAATAGACATTTTTTGCAAGCTTTAGAACAATAGACACTTTTTGTAAGCTTTAGAACCAATAGACATTTTTTGCAAGCTTTAGAACCAATAGAGACACTTTTTGCAAGCTTTAGAACCAATAGAGACACGTTATGCAAGCTTTAGAACCAATAGACATTTTTTTGCAAACTTTAGAAACAATAGACATTTTTTTGCAAGCTTTAGAACCAAAATACATTTTTTGCAAGCTTTAGAACAAATAGAGACACTTTTTGCAAGCTTTAGAACCAATAGAGACACGTTTTGCAAGCTTTAGAACCAATAGACATTTTTTGCAAGCTTTGAAAGCAATAGACATTTTTCGCAAGCTTTAGAAGCCATAGACACTTTTTGTAAGCTTAAGGACCAATAGAAACTTTTTTCAAGCTTTAGAACCAATATAGACACTTTTTGGAAGCTTTAGAACCAATAGACACCTTTTGCAAGCTTTAACACCAATAGACATGTTTTGCAAGCTTTAAAAGCAATCGACATTTTTGCAAGCTTTAGAACAATAGACACTTTTTTGTAAGCTTTTGAATCAATAGACATTGTTTGCAAGCTTTAGAACCAATAGAGACACTTTTGCAAGCTTTAGAATAGAGACACGTTTTGCAAGCTTTAGAACCAATAGACATTTTCTGCAAACATTAGAAACAATAGACATTTTTTGCAAGCTTTAGAACCAGTAGATCCACTTTTTGCAAGCTTTAGAACCAAAAGACATTGTTTTGCAAGCTTTAGAACCAATAGCCATTTTTTGCAAGCTTTAGAACCAATACACATTTTATGCAAGCTTTAGAACCAATAGAGACACTTTTTTACAAGCTTTAGAACCACTAGATTCATTTTTTTGCAAGCTTTAGAACCGATAGACTATTTTTGCAAGCTTTAGAACCAATAGACATTTTTTTGCAAGCTTTAGAACCAATAGAGACACGTTTTGCAAGCTTTGAAACCAATAGACATTTTTTGCAAGGTTTAGAAGCAATATACACTTTTTTGTAAGCTTAAGAACCAATAGACATTTTTTTCAAGCTTTAGAACCAATACAGACACTTTTTGCAAGCTTTAGAACTAATAGAGACACGTTTTGCAAGCTTTAGAACCAATATACATTTTTTGCCAACTTTAGAAACAATAGACATTTTTTGCAAGCTTTAGAACCAATAGAGACACTTTTTGCAAGCTTTAGAACCAAAATACATTGTTTTGCAAGCTTTAGAACCAATATACATTTTTTGCAAGCTTTAGAACCAATAGAGACACTTTTGCAAGTTTTAGAACCAATAGAGACACTTTTTGCAAGCTTTAGAACCAATAGAGACACGTTTTGCAAGCTTTAGAACCAATAGACATTTTTTGCAAACTTTAGAAACAATAGACATTTTTTTCAAGCTTTAGAACAACATACACCTTTTGCAAGCTTTAAAACCAATAGACATTTTTAGCAAGCTTTAAAAGCAATAGACATTTTTGCAAGCTTTAGAACAATAGACACTTTTTTGTAAGCTTTTGAACCAATAGGCATTTTTTCGAAGCTTTAGAACCACTAGAGACACTTTTTTTGCAAGCTTTAGAACCAATAGAGAATTTTGTTGCAAGCTTTAGAACCAATAGACATTTTTTGCAAACTTTAGAAACAATGGACATTTTTTGCAAGCTTTAGAACCAATAAAGACACTTTTTGCAAGCTTTAGAACCAAAAGACATTGTTTTGCAAGCTTTAGAAGCAATATACTATTTTTGCAAGCTTTGGAAACAATAGACATTTATTTGCAAGCTTTAGAACCAATAGAGACACGTTTTACAAGCTTAAGAACCACTAGAGACACCTTTTGGAAGCTTTAGAACCAATAGAGACATTTTTTGCAAACTTTAAAAGCAATAGACATTTTTTGCAAGCTTTAGAACCAATAGAGACACTTTTTGCAAGCCTTAGAACCAAAATACATTGTTTTACAAGCTTTAGAACCAATATAGACATTTTTTGCAAGCTTTAGAACCAATAGAGACACTTTTTGCAAATTTTAGAACCAACAGAGACACTTTTTGCAAGCTTTAGTACCAATAGATATTTATTTCAAGCTTTAGAACCAATAGACATTTTTTGCAAGTTTTAGAACCAATAGACATTTTGTTTGCAAGCTTTAGAACCAATAGACATTTGTTTGCAAGTTTGAGAACCAATACACATTGTTTGCAAGCTTTAGAACCAATAGATACACTTTCAACATGCTTTAGAACCACTAGAGACACTTTTGTGCAAGCTTTAGAACCAATAGACTATTTTTGCAAGCTTTAGAACCAATAGACATTTATTTGCAAGCTTTAGAACCAATAGACATTTTTTGCAAGCTTTAGAACCAATAGAGACACGTTTTACAAGCTTAAGAACCACTAGAGACACCTTTTGGAACCAATAGAGACACTTTTTGCAAGCTTTAAAACCAATAGACATTTTTTGCAAGCTTTAAAAGCAATAGACATTTTTTGCAAGCTTTAAAAGCAATAGACATTTTTTGCAAGCTTTAGAACAGTAGACACTTTTTTGTAAGCTTTAGAACCAATAGACATGTTTTGCAAGCTTTAGAACCAATAGAGACACTTTTTGCAAGCTTTAGAACCAATCGAGACACTTTTTGCAAGCTTTAGAACCAATAGAGACACGTTTTGCAAGCTTTAGAACCAATAGACATTTTTTGCAAACTTTAGAAGCAATATACATTGTTTTTGCAAGGTTTAGAACAAAAAGACATTGTTTGCAAGCTTTAGAACCAATAGAGACACTTGTTTGTAAGCTTTAGAACCAATAGACATTTATTGCAAACTTTAGAAACAATAGACATTTTTTGCAAGCTTTAGAACCAATAGATACACTTTTTGCAAGCTTTAGAACTAATAGAGACACGTTTTGAAAGCTTTAGAACCAATATACATTTTTTGCAAACTTTAGAAACAATAGACATTTTTTGCAAGCTTTAGAACCAATAGAGACACTTTTTGCAAGCTTTAGAACCAAAATACATTTTTTTTGCAAGCTTTAGAACCAATAGACATTTTTTGCAAGATTGAGAACCAATAGAGACACTTTTTGCAAGTTTTAGAACCAATAGAGACACTTTTTGCAAGCTTTAGAAACAATCGAGACACGTTTTGCAAGCTTTAGAACCAATAGACATTTTTTGCAAACTTTAGAAACAATAGACATTGTTTTTGCAAGCTTTAGAACCAAAAGACATTGTTTGCAATCTTTAGAACCAATAGACATTTTTTGTAAGCTTTAGAACAACAGACACTTTTTTGTAAGCTTTAGAACCAATAGACATTTTTTGCAAGCTTTAGAACCAATAGAGATACTTTTTGCAAGCTTTAGATCTAATAGAGACACGTTTTGCAAGCTTTAGAACCAATAGACATTTTTTGCAAACTTTAGAAACAATAGACATTGTTTTTGCAAGCTTTAGAACCAAAAGACATTGTTTGCAAGCTTTAGAACCAATAGATATTTTTGCAAGCTTTAGAACAACAGACACTTTTTTGTAAGCTTTAGAACCAATAGACATTTTTGTAAGCTTTAGAACCAATAGAGACACTTTTTGCAAGCTTTAGAACTAATAGACACGTTTTGAAAGCTTTAGAACCAATAGACATTTTTTGCAAACTTTAGAAACAATAGACATTTTTTGCAAGCTTTAGAACCAATAGATACACATTTTGCAAGCTTTAGAACCAAAAGACATTTTTTTGCAAGCTTTAGAACCAATAGACTATTTTTGCAAGCTTTAGAAACAATAGACATTTTTTGCAAGCTTTAGAACCAATAGAGACACGTTTTACAAGCTTAAGAACCACTAGAGACACCTTTTTGTAAGCTTTAGAACCAATAGACATGTTTTGCAAGCTTTAGAACCAATAGATACACTTTTTGCAAGCTTTAGAACCAATCGAGACACTTTTTGCAAGCTTTAGAACCAATAGATACACTTTCAACATGCTTTAGAACCACTAGAGACACTTTTTTTCAAGCTTTAGAACCAATAGACTATTTTTGCAAGCTTTAGAACCAATGGACATTTTTTTGCAAACTTTAGAACCAATAGACATTTTTTGCAAGCTTTAGAACCAATAGAGACACCTTTTACAAGCTTAAGAACCACTAGAGACACTTTTGGGAAGCTTTAGAACCAATAGAGACACTTTATGCAAGCTTTAAAACCAATAGACATTTTTTGCAAGCTTTAAAAGCAATAGACATTTTTTGCAAGCTTTAGAACAATAGACACTTTTTTGTAAGCTTTAGAACCAATAGACATTTTTTTGCAAGCTTTAGAACCAATAGAGACACTTTTTGCAAGCTTTAGAACCAATAGAGACACGTTTTGCAAGCTTTAGAACCAATAGACATTTTTTGCAAACTTTAGAAACAATAGACATTTTTTTGCAAGCTTTAGAACAACATACACTTTTTGCAAGCTTTAAAACCAATAGACATTTTTAGCAAGCTTTAAAAGCAATAGACATTTTTGCAAGCTTTAGAACAATAGACACTTTTTTGTAAGCTTTTGAACCAATAGGCATTTGTTAGAAGCTTTAGAACCACTAGAGACACTTTTTTTGCAAGCTTTAGAACCAATAGACTATTTTTGCAAGCTTTAGAACCAATAGACATTTTTTGCAAGCTTGAGAACCAATACACATTTCTTGCAAGCTTTAGAACCAATAGATACACTTTTTACAAGCTTTAGAACCAATAGATACACTTTTTACAAGCTTTAGAACCACTAGAGACACTTTTTCCAATATTTAGAACCAATAGACTATTTTTGCAAGCTTTAGAACCAACAGACATTTTTATGCAAGCTTTAGAAACAATAGACATTATTTTGCAAGCTTTAGAACCAATAGAGACACGTTTTACAAGCTTAAGAACCACTAGAGACACTTTTTGGAAGCTTTAGAACCAATAGAGAAATTTTTTGCAAGCTTTAGAACCAATAGACATTTTTTTGCAAACTTTAGAAACAATGGACATTTTTTGCAAGCTTTAGAACCAATAAAGACACTTTCTGCAAGCTTTAGAACCAAAAGACATTGTTTTGCAAGCTTTAGAAGCAATAGACTATTTTTGCAAGCTTTGGAACCAATAGACATTTATTTGCAAGCTTTAGAACCAATAGAGACAAGTTTTACAAGCTTAAGAACCACTAGAGACACCTTTTGGAAGCTTTAGAACCAATAGAGACACTTTTTGCAAGCTTTAAAACCTATAGATATTTTTTCAAGCTTTAAAAGCAATAGACATTTTTTGCAAGCTTGAAAAGCAATAGACATTTTTTGCAAGCTTTAGAACCAATAGAGACACTTTTTGCAAGCCTTAGAACCAAAATACATTGTTTTGCAAGCTTTAGTACCAATAGATATTTATTTCAAGCTTTAGAACCAATAGACATGTTTTGCAAGTTTTAGAACCAATAGACATTTTGTTTGCAAGCTTTAGAACCAATAGACATTTTTTGCAAGTTTGAGAACCAATACACATTGTTTGCAAGCTTTAGAACCAATAGATACACTTTCAACATGCTTTAGAACCACTAGAGACACTTTTGTGCAAGCTTTAGAACCAATAGACTATTTTTGCAAGCTTTAGAACCAATAGACATTTATTTGCAAGCTTTAGAACCAATAGACATTTTTTGCAAGCTTTAGAACCAATAGAGACAAGTTTTACAAGCTTAAGAACCACTAGAGACACCTTTTGGAAGCTTTAGAACCAATAGAGACACTTTTTGCAAGCTTTAAAACCTATAGATATTTTTTCAAGCTTTAAAAGCAATAGACATTTTTTGCAAGCTTGAAAAGCAATAGACATTTTTTGCAAGCTTTAGAACCAATAGAGACACTTTTTGCAAGCCTTAGAACCAAAATACATTGTTTTGCAAGCTTTAGTACCAATAGATATTTATTTCAAGCTTTAGAACCAATAGACATGTTTTGCAAGTTTTAGAACAAATAGACATTTTGTTTGCAAGCTTTAGAACCAATAGACATTTTTTGCAAGTTTGAGAACCAATACACATTGTTTGCAAGCTTTAGAACCAATAGATACACTTTCAACATGCTTTAGAACCACTAGAGACACTTTTGTGCAAGCTTTAGAACCAATAGACTATTTTTGCAAGCTTTAGAACCAATAGACATTTATTTGCAAGCTTTAGAACCAATAGACATTTTTTGCAAGCTTTAGAACCAATAGAGACACGTTTTACAAGCTTAAGAACCACTAGAGACACCTTTTGGAAGCTTTGGAACCAATAGAGACACTTTTTGCAAGCTTTAAAACCAATGGACATTTTTTGCAAGCTTTAAAAGCAATAGACATTTTTTGCAAGCTTTAAAAGCAATAGACATTTTTTGCAAGCTTTAGAACAGTAGACACTTTTTTGTAAGCTTTAGAACCAATAGACATGTTTTGCAAGCTTTAGAACCAATAGAGACACTTTTTGCAAGCTTTAGAACCAATCGAGACACTTTTTGCAAGCTTTAGAACCAATAGAGACACGTTTTGCAAGCTTTAGAACCAATAGACATTTTTTGCAAACTTTAGAAGCAATAGACATTGTTTTTGCAAGCTTTAGAACAAAAAGACATTGTTTGCAAGCTTTAGAACCAATAGAGACACTTGTTTGTAAGCTTTAGAACAAATAGACATTTATTGCAAACTTTAGAAACAATAGACAATTTTTTGCAAGCTTTAGAACCAATAGATACACTTTTTGCAAGCTTTAGAACCAAAATACATTTTTTTGCAAGCTTTAGAACCAATATACTATTTTTGCAAGCGTTAGAACCAATAGACATTTATTTGCAAGCTTTAGAACCAATAGACATTTTTTGCAAGCTTTAGAACCAATAGAGACACTTTTTGCAAGCTTTAGAACCAATAGACATTTTTTGCAAGATTGAGAACCAATAGATACACTTTTTGCAAGTTTTAGAACCAATAGAGACACTTTTTGCAAGCTTTAGAAACAATCGAGACACGTTTTGCAAGCTTTAGAACCAATAGACATGTTTTGCAAACTTTAGAAACAATAGACATTTTTTTTGCAAGCTTTAGAACCAAAAGACATTGTTTGCAAGCTTTAGAACCAATAGACATTTTTTGTAAGCTTTAGAACAACAGACACTTTTTTGTAAGCTTTAGAACCAATAGACATTTTTTGTAAGCTTTAGAACCAATAGAGACACTTTTTGCAAGCTTTAGAACTAATAGACACGTTTTGAAAGCTTTAGAACCAATAGACATTTTTTGCAAACTTTAGAAACAATAGACATTTTTTGCAACCTTTAGAACCAATAGATACACATTTTGCAAGCTTTAGAACCAAAAGACATTTTTTTGCAAGCTTTAGAACCAATAGAGACTCGTTTTACAAGCTTAAGAACCACTAGAGACACCTTTTTGTAAGCTTTAGAACCAATAGACATGTTTTTTCAAGCTTTAGAACCAATAGATACACTTTTTGCAAGCTTTAGAACCAATCGAGACACTTTTTGCAAGCTTTAGAACGAATAGAGACACGTTTTGCAAGCTTTAGAACCAATAGACATTTTTTGCAAACTTTAGAAACAATAAACATTGTTTTTGCAAGCTTTAGAACCAAAAGACATTGTTTGCAAGCTTTAGAACCAATAGACATTTTTGCAAGCTTTAGAACAACAGACATTTTTTGTAAGCTTTAGAACCAATAGACATTTTTTGCAAGCTTTAGAACCAATAGAGATACTTTTTGCAAGCTTTAGAACTAATAGAGACACGTTTTGCAAGCTTTAGAACCAATAGACATTTTTTGCAAACTTTAGAAACAATAGACATTGTTTTTGCAAGCTTTAGAACCAAAAGACATTGTTTGCAAGCTTTAGAACCAATAGACATTTTTTGCAAGCTTTAGAACAACAAACACTTTTTTGTAAGCTTTAGAACCAATAGACATTTTTTGCAAGCTTTATAACCAATAGATACACTTTTTGCAAGCTTTAGAACTAATAGACACACGTTTTGAAAGCTTTAGAACCAATAGACATTTTTTGCAAACTTTAGAAACAATAGACATTTTTTGCAAGCTTTAGAACCAATAGATACACATTTTGCAAGCTTTAGAACCAAAAGACATTTTTTTGCAAGCTTTAGAACCAATAGACTATTTTTGCAAGCTTTAGAACCAATAGACATTTATTTGCAAGCTTTAGAACCAATAGACATTTTTTTGCAAGCTTTAGAACCAATAGAGACACGTTTTACAACTTAAGAACCACTAGAGACACCTTTTTGTAAGCTTTAGAACCAATAGACATGTTTTGCAAGCTTTAGAACCAATAGAGACACTTTTTGCAAGCTTTAGAAACAATCGAGACACTTTTTGCAAGCTTTAGAACCATTAGAGACACGTTCTGCAAGCTTTAGAACCAATAGACATTTTTTGCAAACTTTAGAAACAATAGACATTGTTTTTGCAAGCTTTAGAACCAAAATACATTGTTTGCAAGCTTTAGAACCAATAGACATTTTTTGCAAGCTTTAGAACAACAGACATTTTTTGTAAGCTTTAGAACCAATAGACATTGTTTTTGCAAGCATTAGAACCAAAAGACATTGTTTGCAAGCTTTAGAACCAATAGACATTTTTTGCAAGCTTTAGAACAACAGACACTTTTTTGTAAGCTTTAGAACCAATAGACATTTTTTGCAAGCTTTATAACCAATAGAGACACTTTTTGCAAGCTTTAGAACTAATAGAGACACGTTTTGAAAGCTTTAGAACCAATATACATTTTTTGCAAACTTTAGAATCAATAGACATTTTTTGCAAGCTTTAGAACCAATAGAGACACTTTTTGCAAGCTTTAGAACCAAAAGACATTTTTTTGCAAGCTTTAGAACCAATAGACATTTTTTGCAAGATTTAGAACCAATAGAGACACTTTTTGCAAGTTTTAGAACCAATAGATACACTTTTTGCAAGCTTTAGAAACAATCGAGACACGTTTTGCAAGCTTTAGAACCAATAGACATTTTTTGCAAACTTTAGAAACAATAGACATTTTTTTTGCAAGCTTTAGAACCAAAATACATTGTTTGCAAGCTTTAGAACCAATAGACATTTTTTGCAAGCTTTAGAACAACATACACTTTTTTTGTAAGCTTTAGAACCAATAGACATTTTTTGCAAGCTTTAGAACCAATAGAGACACGTTTTACAAGCTTAAGAACCACTAGAGACACCTTTTTGTAAGCTTTAGAACCAATATACATGTTTTGCAAGCTTTAGAACCAATAGAGACACTTTTTGCAAGCTTTAGAAACAATCGAGACACTTTTTGCAAGCTTTAGAACCAATAGAGACACGTTTTGCAAGCTTTAGAACCAATAGACATTTTTTGCAAACTTTAGAAACAATAGACATTGTTTTTGCAAGCATTAGAACCAAAAGACATTGTTTGCAAGCTTTAGAACCAATAGACATTTTTTGCAAGCTTTAGAACAACAGACTTTTTTTGTAAGCTTTAGAACCAATAGACATTTTTTGCAAGCTTTAGAACCAATAGAGACACGTTTTACAAGCTTAAGAACCACTAGAGACACCTTTTTGTAAGCTTTAGAACCAATATACATGTTTTGCAAGCTTTAGAACCAATAGAGACACTTTTTGCAAGCTTTAGAAACAATCGAGACACTTTTTGCAAGCTTTAGAACCAATAGAGACACGTTTTGCAAGCTTTAGAACCAATAGACATTTTTTGCAAACTTTAGAAACAATAGACATTGTTTTTGCAAGCATTAGAACCAAAAGACATTGTTTGCAAGCTTTAGAACCAATAGACATTTTTTGCAAGCTTTAGAACAACAGACATTTTTTGTAAGCTTTAGAACCAATAGACATTTTTTGCAAGCTTTAGAACCAATAGAGACACTTTTTGCAAGCTTTAGAACTAATAGAGACACGTTTTGAAAGCTTTAGAACCAATATACATTGTTTGCAAACTTTAGAATCAATAGACATTTTTTGCAAGCTTTAGAACCAATAGAGACACTTTTTGCAAGCTTTAGAACCAAAATACATTGTTTTGCAAGCTTTAGAACCAATAGACATTTTTTGCAAGATTTAGAACCAATAGAGACACTTTTTGCAAGTTTTAGAACCAATAGAGACATTTATTGCAAGCTTTAGAAACAAACGAGACACGTTTTGCAAGCTTTAGAACCAAAAGACATTGTTTGCAAGCTTTAGAACCAATAGACATTTTTTGCAAACTTTAGAACAACAGACACTTTTTTGTAAGCTTTAGAACCAATAGACATTTTTTGCACGCTTTAGAACCAATAGAGATACTTTTTGCAAGCTTTAGAACTAATAGAGACACGTTTTGCAAGCTTTAGAACCAATAGACATTTTTTGCAAACTTTAGAAACAATAGACATTTTTTGCAAGCTTTAGAACCAATAGAGACACTTTATGCAAGCTTTAGAACCAAAAGACATTATTTTGCAAGCTTTAGAACCAATAGACATTTTTTGCAAGCTTTAGAACCAATAGAGACACTGTTTGGAAGCTTTAGAACCAATATAGACATTATTTTGCAAGTTTTAGAACCAATAGACATTTTTTTTTGCAAGCTTTAGAACCAATAGATTCTTTTTGCAAGCTTGAGAACAAATACACATTTCTTGCAAGCTTTAGAACCAATAGACATTTATTTGCAAGCTTTAGAACCAATAGACATGTTTTGCAAGCTTTAGAACCAATAGAGACACGTTTTACAAGCTTAAGAACCACTAGAGACATCTTTTGGAAGCGTTGGAACCAATAGAGACACTTTTTGCAAGCTTTAAAACCAATAGACATTTTTTGCAAGCTTTAAAAGCAATAGACATTTTTTGCAAGCTTTAAAAGCAATAGACATTTTTGCAAGCTTTAGAACAATAGACACTTTTTTGTAAGCTTTTGAACCAATAGGCATTTGTTAGAAGCTTTAGAACCACTAGAGACACTTTTTTTGCAAGCTTTAGAACCAATAGACTATTTTTGCAAGCTTTACAACCAATAGACATTTTTTGCAAGCTTGAGAACCAATACACATTTCTTGCAAGCTTTAGAACCAATAGATACACTTTTTACAAGCTTTAGAACCAATAGATACACTTTTTACACGCTTTAGAACCACTAGAGACACTTTTTCCAATATTTAGAACCAATAGACTATTTTTGCAAGCTTTAGAACCAACAGACATTTTTATGCAAGCTTTAGAAACAATAGACATTATTTTGCAAGCTTTAGAACCAATAGAGACACGTTTTACAAGCTTAAGAACCACTAGAGACACTTTTTGGAAGCTTTAGAACCAATAGAGAAATTTTTTGCAAGCTTTAGAACCAATAGACATTTTTTGCAAACTTTAGAAACAATGGACATTTTTTGCAAGCTTTAGAACCAATAAAGACACTTTCTGCAAGCTTTAGAATCAAAAGACATTGTTTTGCAAGCTTTAGAAGCAATAGACTATTTTTGCAAGCTTTGGAACCAATAGACATTTATTTGCAAGCTTTAGAACCAATAGAGACAAGTTTTACAAGCTTAAGAACCACTAGAGACACCTTTTGGAAGCTTTAGAACCAATAGAGACACTTTTTGCATGCTTTAAAACCTATAGATATTTTTTCAAGCTTTAAAAGCAATAGACATTTTTTGCAAGCTTGAAAAGCAATAGACATTTTTTGCAAGCTTTAGAACCAATAGAGACACTTTTTGCAAGCCTTAGAACCAAAATACATTGTTTTGCAAGCTTTAGAACCAATAGACATTTTTTGCAAGCTTTAGAACCAATAGAGACACTTTTTGCAAATTTTAGAACCAACAGAGACACTTTTTGCAAGCTTTAGTACCAATAGATATTTATTTCAATATTTAGAACCGATAGACATTTTTTGCAAGTTTTAGAACCAATAGACATTTTGTTTGCAAGCTTTAGAACCAATAGACATTTTTTTGCAAGTTTGAGAACCAATACACATTGTTTGCAAGCTTTAGAACCAATAGATACACTTTCAACATGCTTTAGAACCACTAGAGACACTTTTGTGCAAGCTTTAGAACCAATAGACTATTTTTGCAAGCTTTAGAACCAATAGACATTTATTTGCAAGCTTTAGAACCAATAGGCATTTTTTGCAAGCTTTAGAACCAATCGAGACACGTTTTACAAGCTTAAGAAACACTAGAGACACCTTTTGGAAGCTTTGGAACCAATAGAGACACTTTTTGCAAGCTTTAAAACCAATAGACATTTTTTGCAAGCTTTAAAAGCAATAGACATTTTTTGCAAGCTTTAAAAGCAATAGACATTTTTTGCAAGCTTTAGAACAGTAGACACTTTTTTGTAAGCTTTAGAACCAATAGACATGTTTTGCAAGCTTTAGAACCAATAGAGACACTTTTTGCAAGCTTTAGAACCAATCGAGACACTTTTTGCAAGCTTTAGAACCAATAGAGACACGTTTTGCAAGCTTTAGAACCAATAGACATTTTTTGCAAACTTTAGAAGCAATAGACATTGTTTTTGCAAGCTTTAGAACAAAAAGACATTGTTTGCAAGCTTTAGAACCAATAGAGACACGTGTTTGTAAGCTTTAGAACCAATAGACATTTATTGCAAACTTTAGAAACAATAGACAATTTTTTTGCAAGCTTTAGAACCAATAGATACACTTTTTGCAAGCTTTAGAACCAAAATACATTTTTTTGCAAGCTTTAGAACCAATATACTATTTTTGCAAGCGTTAGAACCAATAGACATTTATTTGCAAGCTTTAGAACCAATAGACATTTTTTGCAAGCTTTAGAACCAATAGAGACACTTTTTGCAAGCTTTAGAACCAATAGACATTTTTTGCAAGATTGAGAACCAATAGATACACTTTTTGCAAGTTTTAGAACCAATAGAGACACTTTTTGCAAGCTTTAGAAACAATCGAGACACGTTTTGCAAGCTTTAGAACCAATAGACATGTTTTGCAAACTTTAGAAACAATAGACATTTTTTTTGCAAGCTTTAGAACCAAAAGACATTGTTTGCAAGCTTTAGAACCAATAGACATTTTTTGTAAGCTTTAGAACAACAGACACTTTTTTGTAAGCTTTAGAACCAATAGACATTTTTTGTAAGCTTTAGAACCAATAGAGACACTTTTTGCAAGCTTTAGAACTAATAGACACGTTTTGAAAGCTTTAGAACCAATAGACATTTTTTGCAAACTTTAGAAACAATAGACATTTTTTGCAACCTTTAGAACCAATAGATACACATTTTGCAAGCTTTAGAACCAAAAAGACATTTTTTTGCAAGCTTTAGAACCAATAGACTATTTTTGCAAGCTTTAGAACCAATAGAGACTCGTTTTACAAGCTTAAGAACCACTAGAGACACCTTTTTGTAAGCTTTAGAACCAATAGACATGTTTTTTTCAAGCTTTAGAACCAATAGATACACTTTTTGCAAGCTTTAGAACCAATCGAGACACTTTTTGCAAGCTTTAGAACGAATAGAGACACGTTTTGCAAGCTTTAGAACCAATAGACATTTTTTGCAAACTTTAGAAACAATAAACATTGTTTTTGCAAGCTTTAGAACCAAAAGACATTGTTTGCAAGCTTTAGAACCAATAGACATTTTTGCAAGCTTTAGAACAACAGACATTTTTTGTAAGCTTTAGAACCAATAGACATTTTTTGCAAGCTTTAGAACCAATAGAGATACTTTTTGCAAGCTTTAGAACTAATAGAGACACGTTTTGCAAGCTTTAGAACCAATAGACATTTTTTGCAAACTTTAGAAACAATAGACATTGTTTTTGCAAGCTTTAGAACCAAAAGACATTGTTTGCAAGCTTTAGAACCAATAGACATTTTTGCAAGCTTTAGAACAACAAACACTTTTTTGTAAGCTTTAGAACCAATAGACATTTTTTGCAAGCTTTATAACCAATAGATACATTTTTTGCAAGCTTTAGAACTAATAGACACACGTTTTGAAAGCTTTAGAACCAATAGACATTTTTTGCAAACTTTAGAAACAATAGACATTTTTTGCAAGCTTTAGAACCAATAGATACACATTTTGCAAGCTTTAGAACCAAAAGACATTTTTTTGCAAGCTTTAGAACCAATAGACTATTTTTGCAAGCTTTAGAACCAATAGACATTTATTTGCAAGCTTTAGAACCAATAGACATTTGTTTGCAAGCTTTAGAACCAATAGAGACACGTTTTACAACTTAAGAACCACTAGAGACACCTTTTTGTAAGCTTTAGAACCAATAGACATGTTTTGCAAGCTTTAGAACCAATAGAGACACTTTTTGCAAGCTTTAGAAACAATCGAGACACTTTTTGCAAGCTTTAGAACCATTAGAGACACGTTCTGCAAGCTTTAGAACCAATAGACATTTTTTGCAAACTTTAGAAACAATAGACATTGTTTTTGCAAGCTTTAGAACCAAAATACATTGTTTGCAAGCTTTAGAACCAATAGACATTTTTTGCAAGCTTTAGAACAACAGACATTTTTTGTAAGCTTTAGAACCAATAGACATTGTTTTTGCAAGCATTAGAACCAAAAGACATTGTTTGCAAGCTTTAGAACCAATAGACATGTTTTGCAAGCTTTAGAACAACAGACACTTTTTTGTAAGCTTTAGAACCAATAGAGACACTTTTTGCAAGCTTTAGAACTAATAGAGACACGTTTTGAAAGCTTTAGAACCAATATACATTTTTTGCAAACTTTAGAATCAATAGACATTTTTTGCAAGCTTTAGAACCAATAGAGACACTTTTTGCAAGCTTTAGAACCAAAAGACATTTTTTTGCAAGCTTTAGAACCAATAGACATTTTTTGCAAGATTTAGAACCAATAGAGACACTTTTTGCAAGTTTTAGAACCAATAGATACACTTTTTGCAAGCTTTAGAAACAATCGAGACACGTTTTGCAAGCTTTAGAACCAATAGACATTTTTTGCAAACTTTAGAAACAATAGACATTTTTTTGCAAGCTTTAGAACCAAAATACATTGTTTGCAAGCTTTAGAACCAATAGACATTTTTTGCAAGCTTTAGAACAACAGACACTTTTTTTGTAAGCTTTAGAACCAATAGACATTTTTTGCAAGCTTTAGAACCAATAGAGACACTTTTTGCAAGCTTTAGAACTAATATACACACGTTTTGAAAGCTTTAGAACCAATAGACTTTTTTTGCAAACTTTAGAAACAATAGACATTTTTTTGCAAGCTTTAGAACCAATAGATACACATTTTGCAAGCTTTAGAACCAAAAGACATTTTTTGCAAGCTTTAGAACCAATAGACTATTTTTGCAAGCTTTAGAACCAATAGACATTTATTTGCAAGCTTTAGAACCAATAGACATTTTTTGCAAGCTTTAGAACCAATAGAGACACGTTTTACAAGCTTAAGAACCACTAGAGACACCTTTTTGTAAGCTTTAGAACCAATATACATGTTTTGCAAGCTTTAGAACCAATAGAGACACTTTTTGCAAGCTTTAGAAACAATCGAGACACTTTTTGCAAGCTTTAGATCCAATAGAGACACGTTTTGCAAGCTTTAGAACCAATAGACATTTTTTGCAAACTTTAGAAACAATAGACATTGTTTTTGCAAGCTTTAGAACCAAAATACATTGTTTGCAAGCTTTAGAACCAATAGACATTTTTTGCAAGCTTTAGAACAACAGACATTTTTTGTAAGCTTTAGAACCAATAGACATTTTTTGCAAGCTTTAGAACCAATAGAGACACTTTTTGCAAGCTTTAGAACTAATAGAGACACGTTTTGAAAGCTTTAGAACCAATATACATTGTTTGCAAACTTTAGAATCAATAGACATTTTTTGCAAGCTTTAGAACCAATAGAGACACTTTTTGCAAGCTTTAGAACCAAAATACATTGTTTTGCAAGCTTTAGAACCAATAGACATTTTTTGCAAGATTTAGAACCAATAGAGACACTTTTTGCAAGTTTTAGAACCAATAGAGACATTTTTTGCAAGCTTTAGAAACAAACGAGACACGTTTTGCAAGCTTTAGAACCAAAAGACATTGTTTGCAAGCTTTAGAACCAATAGACATTTTTTGCAAACTTTAGAACAACAGACACTTTTTTGTAAGCTTTAGAACCAATAGACATTTTTTGCAAGCTTTAGAACCAATAGAGATACTTTTTGCAAGCTTTAGAACTAATAGAGACACGTTTTGCAAGCTTTAGAACCAATAGACATTTTTTGCAAACTTTAGAAACAATAGACATTTTTTGCAAGCTTTAGAACCAATAGAGACACTTTTTGCAAGCTTTAGAACCAAAAGACATTATTTTGCAAGCTTTAGAACCAATAGACATTTTTTGCAAGCTTTAGAACCAATAGAGACACTGTTTGGAAGATTTAGAACCAATATAGACATTATTTTGCAAGTTTTAGAACCAATAGACATTTTTTTTGCAAGCTTTAGAACCAATAGATTCTTTTTGCAAGCTTGAGAACAAATACACATTTCTTGCAAGCTTTAGAACCAATAGACATTTATTTGCAATCTTTAGAACCAATAGACATTTTTTGCAAGCTTTAGAACCAATAGAGACACGTTTTACAAGCTTAAGAACCACTAGAGACACCTTTTGGAAGCGTTGGAACCAATAGAGACACTTTTTGCAAGCTTTAAAACCAATAGACATTTTTTGCAAGCTTTAAAAGCAATAGACATTTTTTGCAAGCTTTAAAAGCAATAGACATTTTTTGCAAGCTTTAGAACAGTAGACACTTTTTTGTAAGCTTTAGAACCAATAGACATGTTTTGCAAGCTTTAGAACCAATAGAGACACTTTTTGCAAGCTTTAGAACCAATCGAGACACTTTTTGCAAGCTTTAGAACCAATAGAGACACGTTTTGCAAGCTTTAGAACCAATAGACATTTTTTGCAAACTTTAGAAGCAATAGACATTGTTTTTGCAAGCTTTAGAACCAAAATACATTGTTTGCAAGCTTTAGAACCAATAGACATTTTTTGCAAGCTTTAGAACCAATAGAGACACCTTTTACAAGCTTAAGAACCACTAGAGACACCTTTTGGAAGCGTTAGAACCAATAGACATTTTTTTTGCAAGCTTTAGAACCAATAGATTCTTTTTGCAAGCTTGAGAACAAATACACATTTCTTGCAAGCTTTAGAACCAATAGACATTTATTTGCAAGCTTTAGAACCAATAGACATTTTTTGCAAGCTTTAGAACCAATAGAGACACGTTTTACAAGCTTAAGAACCACTAGAGACACCTTTTGGAAGCGTTGGAACCAATAGAGACACTTTTTGCAAGCTTTAAAACCAATAGACATTTTTTGCAAGCTTTAAAAGCAATAGACATTTTTTGCAAGCTTTAAAAGCAATAGACATTTTTTGCAAGCTTTAGAACAGTAGACACTTTTTTGTAAGCTTTAGAACCAATAGACATGTTTTGCAAGCTTTAGAACCAATAGAGACACTTTTTGCAAGCTTTAGAACCAATCGAGACACTTTTTGCAAGCTTTAGAACCAATAGAGACACGTTTTGCAAGCTTTAGAACCAATAGACATTTTTTGCAAACTTTAGAAGCAATAGACATTGTTTTTGCAAGCTTTAGAACCAAAATACATTGTTTGCAAGCTTTAGAACCAATAGACATTTTTTGCAAGCTTTAGAACCAATAGAGACACCTTTTACAAGCTTAAGAACCACTAGAGACACTTTTGGGAAGCTTTAGAACCAATAGAGACACTTTATGCAAGCTTTAAAACCAATAGACATTTTTTGCAAGCTTTAAAAGCAATAGACATTTTTTGCAAGCTTTAGAACAATAGACACTTTTTTGTAAGCTTTAGAACCAATAGACATTTTTTTGCAAGCTTTAGAACCAATAGAGACACTTTTTGCAAGCTTTAGAACCAATAGAGACACGTTTTGCAAGCTTTAGAACCAATAGACATTTTTTGCAAACTTTAGAAACAATAGACATTTTTTTGCAAGCTTTAGAACAACATACACTTTTTGCAAGCTTTAAAACCAATAGACATTTTTAGCAAGCTTTAAAAGCAATAGACATTTTTGCAAGCTTTAGAACAATAGACACTTTTTTGTAAGCTTTTGAACCAATAGGCATTTGTTAGAAGCTTTAGAACCACTAGAGACACTTTTTTTGCAAGCTTTAGAACCAATAGACTATTTTTGCAAGCTTTAGAACCAATAGACATTTTTTGCAAGCTTGAGAACCAATACACATTTCTTGCAAGCTTTAGAACCAATAGATACACTTTTTACAAGCTTTAGAACCAATAGATACACTTTTTACAAGCTTTAGAACCACTAGAGACACTTTTTCCAATATTTAGAACCAATAGACTATTTTTGCAAGCTTTAGAACCAACAGACATTTTTATGCAAGCTTTAGAAACAATAGACATTATTTTGCAAGCTTTAGAACCAATAGAGACACGTTTTACAAGCTTAAGAACCACTAGAGACACTTTTTGGAAGCTTTAGAACCAATAGAGAAATTTTTTGCAAGCTTTAGAACCAATAGACATTTTTTGCAAACTTTAGAAACAATGGACATTTTTTGCAAGCTTTAGAACCAATAAAGACACTTTCTGCAAGCTTTAGAATCAAAAGACATTGTTTTGCAAGCTTTAGAAGCAATAGACTATTTTTGCAAGCTTTGGAACCAATAGACATTTATTTGCAAGCTTTAGAACCAATAGAGACAAGTTTTACAAGCTTAAGAACCACTAGAGACACCTTTTGGAAGCTTTAGAACCAATAGAGACACTTTTTGCAAGCTTTAAAACCTATAGATATTTTTTCAAGCTTTAAAAGCAATAGACATTTTTTGCAAGCTTGAAAAGCAATAGACATTTTTTGCAAGCTTTAGAACCAATAGAGACACTTTTTGCAAGCCTTAGAACCAAAATACATTGTTTTGCAAGCTTTAGAACCAATAGACATTTTTGCAAGCTTTAGAACCAATAGAGACACTTTTTGCAAATTTTAGAACCAACAGAGACACTTTTTGCAAGCTTTAGTACCAATAGATATTTATTTCAATATTTAGAACCAATAGACATTTTTTGCAAGTTTTAGAACCAATAGACATTTTGTTTGCAAGCTTTAGAACCAATAGACATTTTTTTGCAAGTTTGAGAACCAATACACATTGTTTGCAAGCTTTAGAACCAATAGATACACTTTCAACATGCTTTAGAACCACTAGAGACACTTTTGTGCAAGCTTTAGAACCAATAGACTATTTTTGCAAGCTTTAGAACCAATAGACTATTTTTGCAAGCTTTAGAACCAATAGACATTTTTTGCAAGCTTGAGAACCAATACACATTTCTTGCAAGCTTTAGAACCAATAGATACACTTTTTACAAGCTTTAGAACCAATAGATACACTTTTTACAAGCTTTAGAACCACTAGAGACACTTTTTCCAATATTTAGAACCAATAGACTATTTTTGCAAGCTTTAGAACCAACAGCCATTTTTATGCAAGCTTTAGAAACAATAGACATTATTTTGCAAGCTTTAGAACCAATAGAGACACGTTTTACAAGCTTAAGAACCACTAGAGACACTTTTTGGAAGCTTTAGAACCAATAGAGACATTTTTTGCAAGCTTTAGAACCAATAGACATTTTTTGCAAACTTTAGAAACAATGGACATTTTTTGCAAGCTTTAGAACCAATAAAGACACTTTCTGCAAGCTTTAGAATCAAAAGACATTGTTTTGCAAGCTTTAGAAGCAATAGACTATTTTTGCAAGCTTTGGAACCAATAGACATTTATTTGCAAGCTTTAGAACCAATAGAGACAAGTTTTACAAGCTTAAGAACCACTAGAGACACCTTTTGGAAGCTTTAGAACCAATAGAGACACTTTTTGCAAGCTTTAAAACCTATAGATATTTTTTCAAGCTTTAAAAGCAATAGACATTTTTTGCAAGCTTGAAAAGCAATAGACATTTTTTGCAAGCTTTAGAACCAATAGAGACACTTTTTGCAAGCCTTAGAACCAAAATACATTGTTTTGCAAGCTTTAGAACCAATAGACATTTTTTGCAAGCTTTAGAACCAATAGAGACACTTTTTGCAAATTTTAGAACCAACAGAGACACTTTTTGCAAGCTTTAGTACCAATAGATATTTATTTCAATATTTAGAACCAATAGACATTTTTTGCAAGTTTTAGAACCAATAGACATTTTGTTTGCAAGCTTTAGAACCAATAGACATTTTTTTGCAAGTTTGAGAACCAATACACATTGTTTGCAAGCTTTAGAACCAATAGATACACTTTCAACATGCTTTAGAACCACTAGAGACACTTTTGTGCAAGCTTTAGAACCAATAGACTATTTTTGCAAGCTTTAGAACCAATAGACATTTATTTGCAAGCTTTAGAACCAATAGGCATTTTTTGCAAGCTTTAGAACCAATAGAGACACGTTTTACAAGCTTAAGAACCACTAGAGACACCTTTTGGAAGCTTTGGAACCAATAGAGACACTTTTTGCAAGCTTTAAAACCAATAGACATTTTTTGCAAGCTTTAAAAGCAATAGACATTTTTTGCAAGCTTTAAAAGCAATAGACATTTTTTGCAAGCTTTAGAACAGTAGACACTTTTTTGTAAGCTTTAGAACCAATAGACATGTTTTGCAAGCTTTAGAACCAATAGAGACACTTTTTGCAAGCTTTAGAACCAATCGAGACACTTTTTGCAAGCTTTAGAACCAATAGACACGTTTTGCAAGCTTTAGAACCAATAGACATTTTTTGCAAACTTTAGAAGCAATAGACATTGTTTTTGCAAGCTTTAGAACAAAAAGACATTGTTTGCAAGCTTTAGAACCAATAGAGACACTTGTTTGTAAGCTTTAGAACCAATAGACATTTATTGCAAACTTTAGAAACAATAGACAATTTTTTGCAAGCTCTAGAACCAATAGATACACTTTTTGCAAGCTTTAGAACCAAAATACATTTTTTGCAAGCTTTAGAACCAATATACTATTTTTGCAAGCGTTAGAACCAATAGACATTTATTTGCAAGCTTTAGAACCAATAGACAGTTTTTGCAAGCTTTAGAACCAATAGAGACACTTTTTGCAAGCTTTAGAACCAATAGACATTTTTTGCAAGATTGAGAACCAATAGATACACATTTTGCAAGTTTTAGAACCAATAGAGACACTTTTTGCAAGCTTTAGAAACAATCGAGACACGTTTTGCAAGCTTTAGAACCAATAGACATGTTTTGCAAACTTTAGAAACAATAGACATTATTTGTAAGCTTTAGAACAACAGACACTTTTTTGTAAGCTTTAGAACCAATAGACATTTTTTGTAAGCTTTAGAACCAATAGAGACACTTTTTGCAAGCTTTAGAACTAATAGACACGTTTTGAAAGCTTTAGAACCAATAGACATTTTTTGCAAACTTTAGAAACAATAGACATTTTTTGCAACCTTTAGAACCAATAGATACACATTTTGCAAGCTTTAGAACCAAAAGACATTTTTTTGCAAGCTTTAGAACCAATAGACTATTTTTGCAAGCTTTAGAACCAATAGAGACTCGTTTTACAAGCTTAAGAACCACTAGAGACACCTTTTTGTAAGCTTTAGAACCAATAGACATGTTTTTTCAAGATTTAGAACCAATAGATACACTTTTTGCAAGCTTTAGAACCAATCGAGACACTTTTTGCAAGCTTTAGAACGAATAGAGACACGTTTTGCAAGCTTTAGAACCAATAGACATGTTTTGCAAACTTTAGAAACAATAGACATTGTTTTTGCAAGCTTTAGAACCAAAATACATTGTTTGCAAGCTTTAGAACCAATATACATTTTTTGCAAGCTTTAGAACAACAGACACTTTTTTGTAAGCTTTAGAACCAATAGACATTTTTTGCAAGCTTTAAAACCAATAGATACACTTTTTGCAAGCTTTAGAACTAATAGACACACGTTTTGAAAGCTTTAGAACCAATAGACATTTTTTGCAAACTTTAGAAACAATAAACATTTTTTGCAAGCTTTAGAACCAATAGATACACTTTCAACATGCTTTAGAACCACTAGAGACACTTTTTTTCAAGCTTTAGAACCAATAGACTATTTTTGCAAGCTTTAGAACCAATGGACATTTTTTTGCAAACTTTAGAACCAATAGACATTTTTTGCAAGCTTTAGAACCAATAGAGACACCTTTTACAAGCTTAAGAACCACTAGAGACACTTTTGGGAAGCTTTAGAACCAATAGAGACACTTTATGCAGGCTTTAAAACCAATAGACATTTTTTGCAAGCTTTAAAAGCAATAGACATTTTTTGCAAGCTTTAGAACAATAGACACTTTTTTGTAAGCTTTAGAACCAATAGACATTTTTTTGCAAGCTTTAGAACCAATAGAGACACTTTTTGCAAGCTTTAGAACCAATAGAGACACGTTTTGCAAGCTTTAGAACCAATAGACATTTTTTGCAAACTTTAGAAACAATAGACATTTTTTTGCAAGCTTTAGAACAACATACACTTTTTGCAAGCTTTAAAACCAATAGACATTTTTAGCAAGCTTTAAAAGCAATAGACATTTTTGCAAGCTTTAGAACAATAGACACTTTTTTGTAAGCTTTTGAACCAATAGGCATTTGTTAGAAGCTTTAGAACCACTAGAGAAACTTTTTTTGCAAGCTTTAGAACCAATAGACTATTTTTGCAAGCTTTAGAACCAATAGACATTTTTTGCAAGCTTGAGAACCAATACACATTTCTTGCAAGCTTTAGAACCAATAGATACACTTTTTACAAGCTTTAGAACCAATAGATACACTTTTTACAAGCTTTAGAACCACTAGAGACACTTTTTCCAATATTTAGAACCAATAGACTATTTTTGCAAGCTTTAGAACCAACAGACATTTTTATGCAAGCTTTAGAAACAATAGACATTATTTTGCAAGCTTTAGAACCAATAGAGACACGTTTTACAAGCTTAAGAACCACTAGAGACACTTTTTGGAAGCTTTAGAACCAATAGAGACATTTTTTGCAAGCTTTAGAACCAATAGACATTTTTTGCAAACTTTAGAAACAATGGACATTTTTTGCAAGCTTTAGAACCAATAAAGACACTTTCTGCAAGCTTTAGAATCAAAAGACATTGTTTTGCAAGCTTTAGAAGCAATAGACTATTTTTGCAAGCTTTGGAACCAATAGACATTTATTTGCAAGCTTTAGAACCAATAGAGACAAGTTTTACAAGCTTAAGAACCACTAGAGACACCTTTTGGAAGCTTTAGAACCAATAGAGACACTTTTTGCAAGCTTTAAAACCTATAGATATTTTTTCAAGCTTTAAAAGCAATAGACATTTTTTGCAAGCTTGAAAAGCAATAGACATTTTTTGCAAGCTTTAGAACCAATAGAGACACTTTTTGCAAGCCTTAGAACCAAAATACATTGTTTTGCAAGCTTTAGAACCAATAGACATTTTTTGCAAGCTTTAGAACCAATAGAGACACTTTTTGCAAATTTTAGAACCAACAGAGACACTTTTTGCAAGCTTTAGTACCAATAGATATTTATTTCAATATTTAGAACCAATAGACATTTTTTGCAAGTTTTAGAACCAATAGACATTTTGTTTGCAAGCTTTAGAACCAATAGACATTTTTTTGCAAGTTTGAGAACCAATACACATTGTTTGCAAGCTTTAGAACCAATAGATACACTTTCAACATGCTTTAGAACCACTAGAGACACTTTTGTGCAAACTTTAGAACCAATAGACTATTTTTGCAAGCTTTAGAACCAATAGACATTTATTTGCAAGCTTTAGAACCAATAGGCATTTTTTGCAAGCTTTAGAACCAATAGAGACACGTTTTACAAGCTTAAGAACCACTAGAGACACCTTTTGGAAGCTTTGGAACCAATAGAGACACTTTTTGCAAGCTTTAAAACCAATAGACATTTTTTGCAAGCTTTAAAAGCAATAGACATTTTTTGCAAGCTTTAAAAGCAATAGACATTTTTTGCAAGCTTTAGAACAGTAGACACTTTTTTGTAAGCTTTAGAACCAATAGACATGTTTTGCAAGCTTTAGAACCAATAGAGACACTTTTTGCAAGCTTTAGAACCAATCGAGACACTTTTTGCAAGCTTTAGAACCAATAGAGACACGTTTTGCAAGCTTTAGAACCAATAGACATTTTTTGCAAACTTTAGAAGCAATAGACATTGTTTTTGCAAGCTTTAGAACAAAAAGACATTGTTTGCAAGCTTTAGAACCAATAGAGACACTTGTTTGTAAGCTTTAGAACCAATAGACATTTATTGCAATCTTTAGAAACAATAGACAATTTTTTGCAAGCTTTAGAACCAAAATACATTTTTTTGCAAGCTTTAGAACCAATATACTATTTTTGCAAGCGTTAGAACCAATAGACATTTATTTGCAAGCTTTAGAACCAATAGACATTTTTTGCAAGCTTTAGAACCAATAGAGACACTTTTTGCAAGCTTTAGAACCAATAGACATTTTTTGCAAGATTGAGAACCAATAGATACACTTTTTGCAAGTTTTAGAACCAATAGAGACACTTTTTGCAAGCTTTAGAACTAATAGACACGTTTTGAAAGCTTTAGAACCAATAGACATTTTTTGCAAACTTTAGAAACAATAGACATTTTTTGCAACCTTTAGAACCAATAGATACACATTTTGCAAGCTTTAGAACCAAAAGACATTTTTTTGCAAGCTTTAGAACCAATAGACTATTTTTGCAAGCTTTAGAACCAATAGAGACTCGTTTTACAAGCTTAAGAACCACTAGAGACACCTTTTTGTAAGCTTTAGAACCAATATACATGTTTTTTCAAGCTTTAGAACCAATAGATACACTTTTTGCAAGCTTTAGAACCAATCGAGACACTTTTTGCAAGCTTTAGAACGAATAGATACACGTTTTGCAAGCTTTAGAACCAATAGACATTTTTTGCAAACTTTAGAAACAATATACATTGTTTTTGCAAGCTTTAGAACCAAAAGACATTGTTTGCAAGCTTTAGAACCAATAGACATTTTTGCAAGCTTTAGAACAACAGACATTTTTTGTAAGCTTTAGAACCAATAGACATTTTTTGCATGCTTTAGAACCAATAGAGATACTTTTTGCAAGCTTTAGAACTAATAGAGACACGTTTTGCAAGCTTTAGAACCAATAGACATTTTTTGCAAACTTTAGAAACAATAGACATTGTTTTTGCAAGCTTTAGAACCAAAAGACATTGTTTGCAAGCTTTAGAACCAATAGACATTTTTTGCAAGCTTTAGAACAACAGACACTTTTTTGTAAGCTTTAGAACCAATAGACATTTTTTGCAAGCTTTATAACCAATAGATACACTTTTTGCAAGCTTTAGAACTAATAGACACACGTTTTGAAAGCTTTAGAACCAATAGACATTTTTTGCAAACTTTAGAAACAATAGACATTTTTTGCAAGCTTTAGAACCAATAGATACACATTTTGCAAGCTTTAGAACCAAAAGACATTTTTTTGCAAGCTTTAGAACCAATAGACTATTTTTGCAAGCTTTAGAACCAATAGACATTTATTTGCAAGCTTTAGAACCAATAGACATTTTTTGCAAGCTTTAGAACCAATAGAGACACGTTTTACAAGCTTAAGAACCACTAGAGACACCTTTTTGTAAGCTTTAGAACCAATAGACATGTTTTGCAAGCTTTAGAACCAATAGAGACACTTTTTGCAAGCTTTAGAAACAATCGAAACACTTTTTGCAAGCTTTAGAACCAATAGAGACACGTTTTGCAAGCTTTAGAACCAATAGACATTTTTTGCAAACTTTAGAAACAATAGACATTGTTTTTGCAAGCTTTAGAACCAAAATACATTGTTTGCAAGCTTTAGAACCAATAGACATTTTTTGCAAGCTTTAGAACAACAGGCATTTTTTGTAAGCTTTAGAACCAATAGACATTTTTTGCAAGCTTTAGAACCAATAGAGACACTTTTTGCAAGCTTTAGAACTAATAGAGACACGTTTTGAAAGCTTTAGAACCAATATACATTTTTTGCAAACTTTAGAATCAATAGACATTTTTTGCAAGCTTTAGAACCAATAGAGACACTTTTTGCAAGCTTTAGAACCAAAATACATTTTTTTGCAAGCTTTAGAACCAATAGACATTTTTTGCAAGATTTAGAACCAATAGAGACACTTTCTGCAAGTTTTAGAACCAATAGATACACTTTATGCAAGCTTTAGAAACAATCGAGACACGTTTTGCAAGCTTTAGAACCAATAGACATTTTTTGCAAACTTTAGAAACAATAGACATTTTTTTTGCAAGTTTTGGAACCAAAATACATTGTTTGCAAGCTTTAGAACCAATAGACATTTTTTGCAAGCTTTAGAACAACAGACACTTTTTTTGTAAGCTTTAGAACCAATAGACATTTTTTGCAAGCTTTAGAACCAATAGAGACACTTTTTCCAAGCTTTAGAACTAATATACACACGTTTTGAAAGCTTTAGAACCAATAGACATTTTTTTGCAAACTTTAGAAACAATAGACATTTTTTTGCAAGCTTTAGAACCAATAGATACACATTTTGCAAGCTTTAGAACCAAAAGACATTTTTTTGCAAGCTTTAGAACCAATAGACTATTTTTGCAAGCTTTAGAACCAATAGACATTTATTTGCAAGCTTTAGAACCAATAGACATTTTTTGCAAGCTTTAGAACCAATAGAGACACGTTTTACAAGCTTAAGAACCACTAGAGACACCTTTTTGTAAGCTTTAGAACCAATAGACATGTTTTGCAAGCTTTAGAACCAATAGAGACACTTTTTGCAAGCTTTAGAAACAATCGAGACACTTTTTGCAAGCTTTAGAACCAATAGAGACACGTTTTGCAAGCTTTAGAACCAATAGACATTTTTTGCAAACTTTAGAAACAATAGACATTGTTTTTGCAAGCTTTAGAACCAAAAGACATTGTTTGCAAGCTTTAGAACCAATAGACATTTTTTGCAAGCTTTAGAACAACAGACATTTTTTGTAAGCTTTAGAACCAATAGACATTTTTTGCAAGCTTTAGAACCAATAGAGACACTTTTTGCAAGCTTTAGAACTAATAGAGACACGTTTTGAAAGCTTTAGAACCAATATACATTGTTTGCAAACTTTAGAATCAATAGACATTTTTTGCAAGCTTTAGAACCAATAGAGACACTTTTTGCAAGCTTTAGAACCAAAATACATTGTTTTGCAAGCTTTAGAACCAATAGACATTTTTTGCAAGATTTAGAACCAATAGAGACACCTTTTGCAAGTTTTAGAACCAATAGAGACATTTTTTGCAAGCTTTAGAAACAATCGAGACACGTTTTGCAAGCTTTAGAACCAACAGACATTGTTTGCAAGCTTTAGAACGAATAGACATTTTTTGCAAACTTTAGAACAACAGACACTTTTTTGTAAGCTTTAGAACCAATAGACATTTTTTGCAAGCTTTAGAACCAATAGAGATACTTTTTTGCAAGCTTTAGAACTAATAGAGACACGTTTTGCAAGCTTTAGAACCAATAGACATTTTTTGCAAACTTTAGAAACAATAGACATTTTTTGCAAGCTTTAGAACCAATAGAGACACTTTTTGCAAGCTTTAGAACCAAAAGACATTATTTTGCAAGCTTTAGAACCAATAGGCATTTTTTGCAAGCTTTAGAACCAATAGAGACACTGTTTGGAAGCTTTAGAACCAATATAGACATTATTTTGCAAGTTTTAGAACCAATAGACATTTTTTTTGCAAGCTTTAGAACCAATAGATTCTTTTTGCAAGCTTGAGAACAAATACACATTTCTTGCAAGCTTTAGAACCAATAGACATTTATTTGCAAGCTTTAGAACCAATAGACATTTTTTGCAAGCTTTAGAACCAATAGAGACACGTTTTACAAGCTTAAGAAGCACTAGAGACACCTTTTGGAAGCTTTGGAACCAATAGAGACACTTTTTGCAAGCTTTAAAACCAATAGACATTTTTTGCAAGCTTTAAAAGCAATAGACATTTTTTGCAAGCTTTAAAAGCAATAGACATTTTTTGCAAGCTTTAGAACAGTAGACACTTTTTTGTAAGCTTTAGAACCAATAGACATGTTTTGCAAGCTTTAGAACCAATAGAGACACTTTTTGCAAGCTTTAGAACCAATCGAGACACTTTTTGCAAGCTTTAGCACCAATAGAGACACGTTTTGCAAGCTTTAGAACCAATAGACATTTTTTGCAAACTTTAGAAGCAATAGACATTGTTTTTGCAAGCTTTAGAACAAAAAGACATTGTTTGCAAGCTTTAGAACCAATAGAGACACTTGTTTGTAAGCTTTAGAACCAATAGACATTTATTGCAAACTTTAGAAACAATAGACATTTTTTTGCAAGCTTTAGAACCAATAGATACACTTTTTGCAAGCTTTAGAACCAAAATACATTTTTTTGCAAGCTTTAGAACCAATATACTATTTTTGCAAGCGTTAGAACCAATAGACATTTATTTGCAAGCTTTAGAACCAATAGACATTTTTTGCAAGTTTTAGAACCAATAGAGACACTTTTTGCAAGCTTTAGAAACAATCGAGACACGTTTTGCAAGCTTTAGAACCAATAGACATTTTTTGCAAACTTTAGAAACAATAGACATTTTTTTTGCAAGCTTTAGAACCAAAAGACATTGTTTGCAAGCTTTAGAACCAATAGACATTTTTTGTAAGCTTTAGAACAACAGACACTTTTTTGTAAGCTTTAGAACCAATAGACATTTTTTGTAAGCTTTAGAACCAATAGAGACACTTTTTGCAAGCTTTAGAACTAATAGACACGTTTTGAAAGCTTTAGAACCAATAGACATTTTTTGCAAACTTTAGAAACAATAGACATTTTTTGCAACCTTTAGAACCAATAGATACACATTTTGCAAGCTTTAGAACCAAAAGACATTTTTTTGCCAGCTTTAGAACCAATAGACTATTTTTGCAAGCTTTAGAACCAATAGACATTTATTTGCAAGCTTTAGAACCAATAGACATTTTTTGCAAGCTTTAGAACCAATAGACACGTTTTACAAGCTTAAGAACCACTAGAGACACCTTTTTGTAAGCTTTAGAACCAATAGACATGTTTTGCAAGCTTTAGAACCAATAGAGACACTTTTTGCAAGCTTTAGAAACAATCGAGACACTTTTTGCAAGCTTTAGAACCAATAGAGACACGTTTTGCAAGCTTTAGAACCAATAGACATTTTTTGCAAACTTTAGAAACAATAGACATTGTTTTTGCAAGCTTTAGAACCAAAATACATTGTTTGCAAGCTTTAGAACCAATAGACATTTTTTGCAAGCTTTAGAACAACAGACATTTTTTGTAAGCTTTAGAACCAATAGACATTTTTTGCAAGCTTTAGAACCAATAGAGACACTTTTTGCAAGCTTTAGAACTAATAGAGACACGTTTTGAAAGCTTTAGAACCAACATACATTTTTTGCAAACTTTAGAATCAATAGACATTTTTTGCAAGCTTTAGAACCAATAGAGACACTTTTTGCAAGCTTTAGAACCAAAAGACATTTTTTGCAAGCTTTAGAACCAATAGACATTTTTTGCAAGATTTAGAACCAATAGAGACACTTTTTGCAAGTTTTAGAACCAATAGATACACTTTTTGCAAGCTTTAGAAACAATCGAGACACGTTTTGCAAGCTTTAGAACCAATAGACATTTTTTGCAAACTTTAGAAACAATAGACATTTTTTTTGCAAGCTTTAGAACCAAAATACATTGTTTGCAAGCTTTAGAACCAATAGACATTTTTTGCAAGCTTTAGAACAACAGACACTTTTTTTTGTAAGCTTTAGAACCAATAGACATTTTTTGCAAGCTTTAGAACCAATAGAGACACTTTTTGCAAGCTTTAGAACTAATATACACACGTTTTGAAAGCTTTAGAACCAATAGACATTTTTTTGCAAACTTTAGAAACAATAGACATTTTTTGCAAGCTTTAGAACCAATAGATACACATTTTGCAAGCTTTAGAACCAAAAGACATTTTTTTGCAAGCTTTAGAACCAATAGACTATTTTTGCAAGCTTTAGAACCAATAGACATTTATTTGCAAGCTTTAGAACCAATAGACATTTTTTGCAAGCTTTAGAACCAATAGAGACACATTTTACAAGCTTAAGAACCACTAGAGACACCTTTTTGTAAGCTTTAGAACCAATAGACATGTTTTGCAAGCTTTAGAACCAATAGAGACACTTTTTGCAAGCTTTAGAAACAATCGAGACACTTTTTGCAAGCTTTAGAACCAATAGAGACACGTTTCGCAAGCTTTAGAACCAATAGACATTTTTTGCAAACTTTAGAAACAATAGACATTGTTTTTGCAAGCTTTAGAACCAAAAGACATTGTTTGCAAGCTTTAGAACCAATAGACATTTTTTGCAAGCTTTAGAACAACAGACATTTTTTGTAAGCTTTAGAACCAATAGACATTTTTTGCAAGCTTTAGAACCAATAGAGACACTTTTTGCAAGCTTTAGAACTAATAGAGACACGTTTTGAAAGCTTTAGAACCAATATACATTGTTTGCAAACTTTAGAATCAATAGACATTTTTTGCAAGCTTTAGAACCAATAGAGACACTTTTTGCAAGCTTTAGAACCAAAATACATTGTTTTGCAAGCTTTAGAACCAATAGACATTTTTTGCAAGATTTAGAACCAATAGAGACACTTTTTGCAAGTTTTAGAACCAATAGAGACATTTTTTGCAAGCTTTAGAAACAATCGAGACACGTTTTGCAAGCTTTAGAACCAAAAGACATTGTTTGCAAGCTTTAGAACCAATAGACATTTTTTGCAAACTTTAGAACAACAGACACTTTTTTGTAAGCTTTAGAACCAATAGACATTTTTTGCAAGCTTTAGAACCAATATAGATACTTTTTGCAAGCTTTAGAACTAATAGAGACACGTTTTGCAAGCTTTAGAACCAATAGACATTTTTTGCAAACTTTAGAAACAACAGACATTTTTTGCAAGCTTTAGAACCAATAGAGACACTTTTTGCAAGCTTTAGAACCAAAAGACATTATTTTGCAAGCTTTAGAACCAATAGACATTTTTTGCAAGTTTTAGAACCAATAGAGACACTGTTTGGAAGCTTTAGAACCAATATAGACATTTTTTTGCACGTTTTAGAACCAATAGACATTTTTTTTGCAAGCTTTAGAACCAATAGATTCTTTTTGCAAGCTTGAGAACAAATACACATTTCTTGCAAGCTTTAGAACCAATAGACATTTATTTGCAAGCTTTAGAACCAATAGACATTTTTTGCAAGCTTTAGAACCAATAGAGACACGTTTTACAAGCTTAAGAACCACTAGAGACACCTTTTGGAAGCTTTGGAACCAATAGAGACACTTTTTGCAAGCTTTAAAACCAATAGACATTTTTTGCAAGCTTTAAAAGCAATAGACATTTTTTGCAAGCTTTAAAAGCAATAGACATTTTTTGCAAGCTTTAGAACAGTAGACACTTCTTTGTAAGCTTTAGAACCAATAGACATGTTTTGCAAGCTTTAGAACCAATAGAGACACTTTTTGCAAGCTTTAGAACCAATCGAGACACTTTTTGCAAGCTTTAGAACCAATAGAGACACGTTTTGCAAGCTTTAGAACCAATAAACATTTTTTGCAAACTTTAGAAGCAATAGACATTGTTTTTGCAAGCTTTAGAACAAAAATACATTGTTTGCAAGCTTTAGAACCAATAGAGACACTTGTTTGTAAGCTTTAGAACCAATAGACATTTATTGCAAACTTTAGAAACAATAGACATTTTTTTGCAAGCTTTAGAACCAATAGATACACTTTTTGCAAGCTTTAGAACCAAAATACATTTTTTTGCAAGCTTTAGAACCAATATACTATTTTTGCAAGCGTTAGAACCAATAGACATTTATTTGCAAGCTTTAGAACCAATAGACATTTTTTGCAAGCTTTAGAACCAATAGAGACACTTTCTGCAAGCTTTAGAACCAATAGACATTTTTTGCAAGATTGAGAACCAATAGATACACTTTTTGCAAGTTTTAGAACCAATAGAGACACTTTTTGCAAGCTTTAGAAACAATCGAGACACGTTTTGCAAGCTTTAGAACCAATAGACATTTTTTGCAAACTTTAGAAACAATAGACATTTTTTTTGCAAGCTTTAGAACCAAAAGACATTGTTTGCAAGCTTTAGAACCAATAGACATTTTTTGTAAGCTTTAGAACAACAGACACTTTTTTGTAAGCTTTAGAACCAATAGATATTTTTTGTAAGCTTTAGAACCAATAGAGACACTTTTTCCAAGCTTTAGAACTAATAGACTCGTTTTGAAAGCTTTAGAACCAATAGACATTTTTTGCAAACTTTAGAAACAATAGACATTTTTTGCAACCTTTAGAACCAATAGATACACATTTTGCAAGCTTTAGAACCAAAAGACATTTTTTTGCAAGCTTTAGAACCAATAGACTATTTTTGCAAGCTTTAGAACCAATAGAGACTCGTTTTACAAGCTTAAGAACCACTAGATACACCTTTTTGTAAGATTTAGAACCAATAGACATGTTTTTCAAGCTTTAGGACCAATAGATACACTTTTTGCAAGCTTTAGAACCAATCGAGACACTTTTTGCAAGCTTTAGAACCAATAGACATTTTTTGCAGGCTTTAGAACAACAGACACTTTTTTGTAAGCTTTAGAACCAATAGACATTTTTGCAAGCTTTAGAACCAATAGAGACACTTTTTGCAAGCTTTAGAACCAATAGAGACACGTTTTGCAAGCTTTAGAACCAATAGACATGTTTTGCAAACTTTAGAAACAATAGACATTGTTTTTGCAAGCATTAGAACCAAAAGACATTGTTTGCAAGCTTTAGAACCAATAGACATATTTTGCAAGCTTTAGAACAAAACACTTTTTTGTAAGCTTTAGAACCAATAGACATTTTTTGCAAGCTTTATAACCAATAGATACACTTTTTGCAAGCTTTAGAACTAATAGACACACGTTTTGAAAGCTTTAGAACCAATAGACATTTTTTGCAAACTTTAGAAACAATAGACATTTTTTGCAAGCTTTAGAACCAATAGATACACATTTTGCAAGCTTTAGAACCAAAAGACATTTTTTTGCAAGCTTTAGAACCAATAGACTATTTTTGCAAGCTTTAGAACCAATAGACATTTATTTGCAAGCTTTAGAACCAATAGACATTTTTTGCAAGCTTTAGAACCAATAGAGACACGTTTTACAACTTAAGAACCACTAGAGACACCTTTTTGTAAGCTTTAGAACCAATAGACATGTTTTGCAAGCTTTAGAACCAATAGAGACACTTTTTGCAAGCTTTAGAAACAATCGAGACACTTTGTGCAAGCTTTAGAACCAATAGAGACACGTTCTGCAAGCTTTAGAACCAATAGACATTTTTTGCAAACTTTAGAAACAATGGACATTGTTTTTGCAAGCTTTAGAACCAAAATACATTGTTTGCAAGCTTTAGAACCAATAGACATTTTTTGCAAGCTTTAGAACAACAGACATTTTTTTGTAAGCTTTAGAACCAAGAGACATTGTTTTTGCAAGCTTTAGAACCAAAAGACATTGTTTGCAAGCTTTAGAACCAATAGACATTTTTTGCAAGCTTTAGAACAACAGACACTTTTTTGTAAGCTTTAGAACCAATAGACATTTTTTGCAAGCTTTATAACCAATAGATACACTTTTTGCAAGCTTTAGAACTAATAGACACACGTTTTGAAAGCTTTAGAACCAATAGACATTTTTTGCAAACTTTAGAAACAATAGACATTTTTTGCAAGCTTTAGAACCAATAGATACACATTTTGCAAGCTTCAGAACCAAAAGACATTTTTTTGCAAGCTTTAGAACCAATAGACTATTTTTGCAAGCTTTAGAACCAATAGACATTTATTTGCAAGCTTTAGAAGCAATAGACATTTTTTGCAAGCTTTAGAACCAATAGAGACACGTTTTACAAGCTTAAGAACCACTAGAGACACCTTTTTGTAAGCTTTAGAACCAATAGACATGTTTTGCAAGCTTTAGAACCAATAGAGCCACTTTTTGCAAGCTTTAGAAACAATCGAGACACTTTTTGCAAGCTTTAGAACCAATAGAGACACGTTTTGCAAGCTTTAGAACCAATAGACATTTTTTGCAAACTTTAGAAACAATAGACATTGTTTTTGCAAGCTTTAGAACCAATAGAGACACTTTTTGCAAGCTTTAGAACTAATAGAGACACGTTTTGAAAGCTTTAGAACCAATATACATTTTTTGCAAACTTTAGAATCAATAGACATTTTTTGCAAGCTTTAGAACCAATAGAGACACTTTTTGCAAGCTTTAGAACCAAAATACATTTTTTTGCAAGCTTTAGAACCAATAGACATTTTTTGCTAGATTTAGAACCAATAGAGACACTTTTTGCAAGTTTTAGAACCAATAGATACACTTTTTGCAAGCTTTAGAAACAATCGAGACACGTTTTGCAAGCTTTAGAACCAATAGACATTTTTTGCAAACTTTAGAAACAATAGACATTTTTTTTGCAAGCTTTAGAACCAAAATACATTGCTTGCAAGCTTTAGAACCAATAGACATTTTTTGCAAGCTTTAGAACAACAGACACTTTTTTTGTAAGCTTTAGAACCAATAGACATTTTTTGCAAGCTTTAGAACCAATAGAGACACTTTTTGCAAGCTTTAGAACTAATATACACACGTTTTGAAAGCTTTAGAACCAATAGACATTTTTTTGCAAACTTTAGAAACAATAGACATTTTTTTGCAAGCTTTAGAACCAATAGATACACATTTTGCAAGCTTTAGAACCAAAAGACATTTTTTTGCAAGCTTTAGAACCAATAGACATTTTTTGCAAGCTTTAGAACAACAGACATTTTTTGTAAGCTTTAGAACCAATAGACATTTTTTGCAAGCTTTAGAACCAATAGAGACACTTTTTGCAAGCTTTAGAACTAATAGAGACACGTTTTGAAAGCTTTAGAACCAATATACATTGTTTGCAAACTTTAGAATCAATAGACATTTTTTGCAAGCTTTAGAACCAATAGAGACACTTTTTGCAAGCTTTAGAACCAAAATACATTGTTTTGCAAGCTTTAGAACCAATAGACATTTTTTGCAAGATTTAGAACCAATAGAGACACTTTTTGCAAGTTTTAGAACCAATAGAGACACTTTTTGCAAGCTTTAGAAACAATCGAGACACGTTTTGCAAGCTTTAGAACCAAAAGACATTGTTTGCAAGCTTTAGAACCAATAGACATTTTTTGCAAGCTTTAGAACAACAGACACTTTTTTGTAAGCTTTAGAACCAATAGACATTTTTTGCAAGCTTTAGAACCAATAGAGGTACTTTTTGCAAGCTTTAGAATTAATAGAGACACGTTTTGCAAGCTTTAGAACCAATAGACATGTTTTGCAAACTTTAGAAACAATGGACATTGTTTTTGCAAGCTTTAGAACCAATATACATTTTTTGCAAGCTTTAGAACCAATAGAGACACTGTTTGGAAGCTTTAGAACCAATAGAGACATTTTTTTGCGAGCTTTACGACCTTGAGACATTTTTTGTAAGCTTTAGAACCAATAGACATTTTTGCAAGCTTTAGAACCAATAGAGACACTTTTGCCAGCTGTAGAACCAATAGAGACACTTTGTGCAAGCTTTAGAACCAATAGACATTTTTCTGCAAGCTTTAGAACCAATATTTAGAATGCATTTCGTTGTCTCTGTACTGTACACTGACAATGACAATTAAAATTGAATCTGAATCTGAATCTGAATCTGAATAGACATGTTTCTGCAAGTTTTAGAAGCAATAGACATGTTTCTGCAAGCTTTAGAACCAATAGAGACACTTTTTGCAAGCTTTAAAACCAATAGACATGTTTTGGAAGCTTTAGAATCAATAGAAACCTATTTTTGCAAGCTTGAGAAACAATAGACATTTTGTGCAATCTTTAGAACCAATAGAGACACGTTTTGCAAGCTTTAGAACCAATAGAGACACGTTATATAAGCTTTGGAACCAATAGAGACACGTTGTGCAAGCTTTAGAACCAATAGACATTTGTTTGCAAGCTTTAGAACCAATAGACATACTTAGAACCAATATACATGTTTCTGCCAGCTTTAGAATCAATAGAGACACTTTTTGCAAGCTTTAAAACCAATAGACGTGTTTTGCAAGCTTTAGAAACAATATAAATTTATTTTTGCAACCTTTAGAACGAATATACATTGTTTGCAAGCTTTACGACCAATAGACATTTTTCGCAAGCTTTAGAGCCAATAGAGACACTTTGTGCAAGCTTTAGAACCAATATACACTTTTTGCCAGCTGTAGAACCAATAGCGACACTTTGTGCAAGCTTTAGAACCAATAGACATGTTTCTGCAAGCTTTAGAACCAATCGACATGTTTCTGCAAGCTTTAGAACCAATAGACATTTATTTGCAAGCTTTAGAACCAATAGACATTTTTCTAAGCTTTAGAACCAATAAACATTTTTCGCAAGCTTTAGAACCAATAATAATAATAATAATAATAATTTTATTTATAGAGCACTTTAAAAACAAACATAGCTGCAACAAAGTGCTGTACATCACTAATCATTGACAAAAAAGTTAATACACACCAAAAATAACAATCAAAATAAATAGTAGGAAACGACATGTAAAATAAAGAAACATCAAAAACACCACAAACAGAAGCAAAGCCTAGACATTATTTTGCAAGCTTGAGAACCGATGGACATTTTTGTGCAAGCTTGAGAACCAAAAGACATTTTTTCCAAGCATTAGAACCAATAGAGACACTTTTTTACAAGCTTTAGAACCAATAGACATTTTTTTGCAAGCTTTAGAACCAATAAACATTTTTTTGCAAGGTTGAGAACCAATGGACATTTTTGTGCAAGCTTGAGAACCAATAGACATTTTGTGCAAGCTTTAGAACCAATAGAGACACGTGTTGCAAGCTTTAGAACCAATAGAGACACGTTATATAAGCTTTAGAGACAATAGAGACACGTTTTGCAAGTTTTAGAACCAACAGAGACACGTTTTGCAAGCTTTAGGATCAATAGAGACACGTTTTGAAAGCTTTAGAACCAATGTACATTTTTTGCAAGATGTAGAACCAATAGACACTTTTTGCCAGCTTTAGCACCAATAGAGACACTTTATGCAAGCTTTAGAACCAATAGACATGTTTCTGCAAGCTTTAGAACCAATAGACATGTTTCTGCAAGCTTTAGAACCAATAGAGACACTTTTTGGAAGCTTTAAAACCAATAGACATGTTTTGCAAGCTTTAGAACCAATAGAAACTTATTTTTGACACGCTTTAGAACCAATAGACATTTTTTTGCAAGCTTTAGAACCAATAGACACGTTTTGCAAGCTTTATAACCAATATACATTTTTTGCAAGCTTTAGATACAATAGACATTTTTTTGCAAGCTTTAGATACAATAGACATTTTTTGCAACCTTAGGAACCAATAGAGACAGTTTTCGCAAGCTTTAGAACCAATAGGCAATTTTTCTAAGGTTTTGAACCAATAGAGGCACGTTTTGCAAGCTTGAGAAACAATAGACATTTTGTGCAAGCTTTAGAACCAATAGAAACACGTTTTGCAAGCTTTAGAACCAATAGAGACACGTTATATAAGCTTTCGAACCAATAGAGACACGTTTTGCAAGATTTACAACCAACAGAGACACGTTTTGCAAGCTTTAGAATCAGTAGACATTTGTTTGCAAGCTTTAGAACCAATAGACATTTTTTGCAAGCTTTACAACCAATAGACATTTTTTGCAAGCTTTAAAACCAATAGATACACTTTTTGCAAGTTTTAGAACCAATAGACATTTTTTGCAAGCTTTAGAACCAATAGACATTTTTTTGCAAGCTTTAGAACCAATCGACATTTTTTGCAAGCTTGGGAACCAATAGACATTTTTTGCAAGCTTTAGAACCAATAGAGACACATTTTGCAAGCTTTAGAACCAATAGAGACACGTTTTGCAAGCTTTAGAACCAATATACATTTTTTGCAAGCTTTAGAGACAATAATCATTTTTGCAAGCTTTAGATACAATGGACTTTTTTTGCAACCTTAAGAACCAATAGACTTTTTTTCCAAGATTTAAAACCAATAGATACACTTTTTGCAAGCCTTTGAACCAATAGACATGTTTTGCGAGCTTTAGAACCAATAGACAGTTTTTTGCAAGCTTGAGAACGAATAGACAGTTTTTTGCAAGCTTGAGAACCAATAGACATTTTGTGCAAGCTTTAGAACCAATAGAGACACTTTTTGCACGCTTTAGAACCATTAGAGACACGTTTTGCAAGCTTTGGAACCAATATATATTTTTTGCAAGCTTTAGAACCAATAGACATTTTTTTGCAAGCTTTAGAACCAATAGACACGTTTTGCAAGCTTTAGAACCAATATACATTTTTTGCAAGCTTTAGATACAATAGACATTTTTTTTGCAAGCTTTAGATACAATAGACATTTTTTGCAACCTTAGGAACCAATAGAGACACTTTTCGCAAGCTTTAGAACCAATAGGCAATTTTTCTAAGGTTTTGAACCAATAGAGGCACGTTTTGCAAGCTTGAGAACCAATAGACATTTTGTGCAAGCTTTAGAACCAATAGAAATACGTTTTGCAAGCTTTAGAACCAATAGAGACACGTTATATAAGCTTTCGAACCATTAGAGACTCGTTTTGCAAGCTTTACAACCAACAGAGACACGTTTTGCAAGCTTTAGAACCAGTAGACATTTGTTTGCAAGCTTTAGAACCAATAGACATTTTTTTGCAAGCTTTACAACCAATAGACATTTTTTGCAAGCTTTAAAACCAATAGATACACTTTTTGCAAGTTTTAGAACCAATAGACATTTTTTGCAAGCTTTAGAACCAATAGACATTTTTTTGCAAGCTTTAGAACCAATCGACATTTTTTGCAAGCTTGGGAACCAATAGACATTTTTTGCAAGCTTTAGAACCAATAGAGACACATTTTGCAAGCTTTAGAACCAATAGCGACACGTTTTGCAAGCTTTAGAACCAATATACATTTTTTGCAAGCTTTAGAGACAATAATCATTTTTGCAAGCTTTAGATACAATGGACTTTTTTTGCAACCTTAAGAACCAATAGACTTTTTTTCCAAGATTTAAAACCAATAGATACACTTTTTGCAAGCCTTTGAACCAATAGACATGTTGTGCGAGCTTTAGAACCAATAGACAGTTTTTTGCAAGCTTGAGAACCAATAGACAGTTTTTTGCAAGCTTGAGAACCAATAGACATTTTGTGCAAGCTTTAGAACCAATAGAGACACTTTTTGCACGCTTTAGAGCCATTAGAGACACGTTTTGCAAGCTTTGGAACCAATATATATTTTTTGCAAGCTTTAGAACCAATAGACATTTTTTTGCAAGCTTTAGAACCAATAGACACGTTTTGCAAGCTTTAGAACCAATATACATTTTTTGCAAGCTTTAGATACAATAGACATTTTTTGCAAGCTTTAGATACAATAGACATTTTTTGCAACCTTAGGAACCAATAGAGACACTTTTCGCAAGCTTTAGAACCAATAGGCAATTTTTCTAAGGTTTTGAACCAATAGAGGCACGTTTTGCAAGCTTGAGAACCAATAGACATTTTGTGCAAGCTTTAGAACCAATAGAAATACGTTTTGCAAGCTTTAGAACCAATAGAGACACGTTATATAAGCTTTCGAACTATTAGAGACACGTTTTGCAAGCTTTACAACCAACAGAGACACGTTTTGCAAGCTTTAGAACCAGTAGACATTTGTTTGCAAGCTTTAGAACCAATAGACATTTTTTTGCAAGCTTTACAACCAATAGACATTTTTTGCAAGCTTTAAAACCAATAGATACACTTTTTGCAAGTTTTAGAACCAATAGACATTTTTTGCAAGCTTTAGAACCAATAGACATTTTTTTGCAAGCTTTAGAACCAATCGACATTTTTTGCAAGCTTTGGAACCAATAGACATTTTTTGCAAGCTTTAGAACCAATAGAGACACATTTTGCAATCTTTAGAACCAATAGAGACACGTTTTGCAAGCTTTAGAACCAATATACATTTTTTGCAAGCTTTAGAGACAATAATCATTTTTGCAAGCTTTAGATACAATGGACATTTTTTTGCAACCTTAAGAACCAATAGACTTTTTTTCCAAGATTTAAAACCAATAGATACACTTTTTGCAAGCCTTTGAACCAATAGACATGTTTTGCGAGCTTTAGAACCAATAGACAGTTTTTTGCAAGCTTGAGAACCAATAGACAGTTTTTTGCAAGCTTGAGAACCAATAGACATTTTGTGCAAGCTTTAGAACCAATAGAGACACTTTTTGCACGCGTTAGAACAATTAGAGACACGTTTTGCAAGCTTTGGAACCAATATATATGTTTTGCAAGCTTTAGAACCAATAGACATTTTTTGCAAGCTTTAGAACCAATAGACATTTGTTTGCAAGCTTTAGAACCAATAGACATAGTTTTGCATGCTTTAGAACCAGTAGACATTTTTTATGCAAGCTTTAGAACCAATAGACATTTGTTTGCAGGCTTTAGGACCAATAGACATTTTTCGCAAGCTTTAGAACCAATAGACATGTTTCTGTCAGCTTTAGAACCAATAGACATGTTTCTGCAAGTTTTAGAACCAATAGACATGTTTCTGTCAGCTTTAGAATCAATAGAGACACTTATTGCAAGCTTTAAAACCAATAGACATGTTTTGCAAGCTTTAGAACCAATAGAAACTTATTTTTGCAAGCTTTAGAACCAATAGACATTTTTTGCAAGCTTTAGAATCAATAGACACGTTTTGCAAGCTTTAGAACCAATGTACATTTTTTGCAAGCTCTAGATACAATAGACATGTTTTGCAAGCTTTAGAACCAATAGACATTTTGTGCAAGCTTTAGAACCAATAGAGACACTTTTTGCACGCTTTAGAACCAATAGAGACACGTTTTGCAAGCTTTCGAACCAATAGAGACACGTTTTGCAAGCTGTACAACCAATATACATTTTTTGCAAGCTTTAGAACCAATAGACATGTTTTGCTAGCTTTAGAACCAATAGACATTTGTTTGCAAGCTTTAGAACCAATAGACATAGTTTTGCATGCTTTAAAACGAATAGACATGTTTTTGCAAGCTTTAGAACCAATAGACATTTTTTTGCAAGCTTTAGGACCAATAGACATTTTTCGCAAGCTTTAGAGCCAATAGAGACACTTTTTGCAAGCTTTAACACCAATAGACATGTTTTGCAAGCTTTAGAACCAATATACACTTATTTTTGCAAGCTTTGGAACGAATAGACATTTTCTGTAAGCTTTAGAACCAATAGAGACACATTTTGCAAGCTTTAGAACCAATATACATTTTTTGCAAGCTTTAGAGACAATAATCATTTTTTGCAAGCTTTAGATACGATAGACATTTTTTGCAACCTTAAGAACCAATAGACTTTTTTTCCAAGATTTAGAACCGATAGATACACTTTTTGTAAGCCTTTGAACCAATAGACATGTTTTGCAAGCTTTAGAACCAATAGACAGTGTTTTGCAAGCTTGAGAACCAATAGACAGCTTTTTGCAAGCTTGAGAACCAATAGACATTTTGTGCAAGCTTTAGAACCAATAGAGACACTTTTGCACGCTTTAGAACCAATAGAGACACGTTTTGCAAGCTTTAGAACCAATAGAGACACGTTTTGCAAGCTTTAGAACCAATATACATTTTTTGAAAGCTTTAGATCCAATAGACATGTTTTGCAAGTTTTAGAAACAATAGACATTTGTGTGCAAGCTTTAGAACCAATAGATATAGTTTTGCATGCTTTAGAACTAATAGACATTTTTTGCAAGCTTTAGAACCAATAGACATCTTTCTGCAAGATTTAGAACCAATAGACATGTTTCTGCAAGTTTTAGAACCAATAGATATGTTTCTGCCAGCTTTAGAACCAATAGAGACACTTATTGCAAGCTTTAAAACCAATAGACATGTTTTGCAAGCTTTAGAACCAATAGAAACTTATTTTGCAAGCTTTAGAACCAATAGAGACACCTTTTGCCAGCTGTAGAACCAATAGAGACACTTTGTGCAAGCATTAGAGCCAATAGACAGTTTTCTGCAAGCTTTAGAACCAATAGACATGTTTCTGCAAGCTTTAGAACCAATAGACATGTTTCTGCAAGCTTTAGAACCAATAGAGACACTTTTTGGAAGCTTTAAAACCAATAGACATGTTTTGCAAGCTTTAGAACCAATAGAAACTTATTTTTGACAAGCTTTAGAACCAATAGACACGTTTTGCAAGCTTTATAACCAATATACATTTTTTGCAAGCTTTAGATACAATAGACATTTTTTTGCAAGCTTTAGAACCAATAGACACGTTTTGCAAGCTTTAGAACCAATATACATTTTTTGCAAGCTTTAGATACAATAGACATTTTTTGCAAGCTTTAGATACAATAGACATTTTTTGCAACCTTAGGAACCAATAGAGACACTTTTCGCAAGCTTTAGAACCAATAGGCAATTTTTCTAAGGTTTTGAACCAATAGAGGCACGTTTTGCAAGCTTGAGAACCAATAGACATTTTGTGCAAGCTTTAGAACCAATAGAAATACGTTTTGCAAGCTTTAGAACCAATAGAGACACGTTATATAAGCTTTCGAACTATTAGAGACACGTTTTGCAAGCTTTAGAACCAGTAGACATTTGTTTGCAAGCTTTAGAACCAATAGACATTTTTTTGCAAGCTTTACAACCAATAGACATTTTTTGCAAGCTTTAAAACCAATAGATACACTTTTTGCAAGTTTTAGAACCAATAGACATTTTTTGCAAGCTTTAGAACCAATAGACATTTTTTTGCAAGCTTTAGAACCAATCGACATTTTTTGCAAGCTTTGGAACCAATAGACATTTTTTGCAAGCTTTAGAACCAATAGAGACACATTTTGCAATCTTTAGAACCAATAGAGACACGTTTTGCAAGCTTTAGAACCAATATACATTTTTTGCAAGCTTTAGAGACAATAATCATTTTTGCAAGCTTTAGATACAATGGACATTTTTTTGCAACCTTAAGAACCAATAGACTTTTTTTCCAAGATTTAAAACCAATAGATACACTTTTTGCAAGCCTTTGAACCAATAGACATGTTTTGCGAGCTTTAGAACCAATAGACAGTTTTTTGCAAGCTTGAGAACCAATAGACAGTTTTTTGCAAGCTTGAGAACCAATAGACATTTTGTGCAAGCTTTAGAACCAATAGAGACACTTTTTGCACGCGTTAGAACCATTAGAGACACGTTTTGCAAGCTTTGGAACCAATATATATGTTTTGCAAGCTTTAGAACCAATAGACATTTTTTGCAAGCTTTAGAACCAATAGACATTTGTTTGCAAGCTTTAGAACCAATAGACATAGTTTTGCATGCTTTAGAACCAGTAGACATTTTTTATGCAAGCTTTAGAACCAATAGACATTTGTTTGCAAGCTTTAGGACCAATAGACATTTTTCGCAAGCTTTAGAACCAATAGACACTTTTTGCAAGCTTTAAATCCAATAGACATTTTTTGCAAGTTTTAGAACCAATAGACATCTTTCTGCAAGCTTTAGAACCAATAGACATGTTTCTGCAAGTTTTAGAACCAATAGACATGTTTCTGTCAGCTTTAGAATCAATAGAGACACTTATTGCAAGCTTTAAAACCAATAGACATGTTTTGCAAGCTTTAGAACCAATAGAAACTTATTTTTGCAAGCTTTAGAACCAATAGACATTTTTTGCAAGCTTTAGAATCAATAGACACGTTTTGCAAGCTTTAGAACCAATGTACATTTTTTGCAAGCTCTATATACAATAGACATGTTTTGCAAGCTTTAGAACCAATAGACATTTTGTGCAAGCTTTAGAACCAATAGGGACACTTTTTGCACGCTTTAGAACCAATAGAGACACGTTTTGCAAGCTTTCGAACCAATAGAGACACGTTTTGCAAGCTGTACAACCAATATACATTTTTTGCAAGCTTTATAACCAATAGACATTTTTTGCTAGCTTTAGAACCAATAGACATTTGTTTGCAAGCTTTAGAACCAATAGACATAGTTTTGCATGCTTTAAAACGAATAGACATGTTTTTGCAAGCTTTAGAACCAATAGACATTTTTTTGCAAGCTTTAGGACCAATAGACATTTTTCGCAAGCTTTAGAGCCAATAGAGACACTTTTTGCAAGCTTTAACACCAATAGACATGTTTTGCAAGCTTTAGAACCAATATACACTTATTTTTGCAAGCTTTGGAACGAATAGACATTTTCTGTAAGCTTTAGAACCAATAGAGACACATTTTGCAAGCTTTAGAACCAATAGAGACACGTTTTGCAAGCTTTAGAACCAATATACATTTTTTGCAAGCTTTAGAGACAATAATCATTTTTTGCAAGCTTTAGATACGATAGACATTTTTTGCAACCTTAAGAACCAATAGACTTTTTTTCCAAGATTTAGAACCGATAGATACACTTTTTGTAAGCCTTTGAACCAATAGACATGTTTTGCAAGCTTTAGAACCAATAGACAGTGTTTTGCAAGCTTGAGAACCAATAGACAGCTTTTTGCAAGCTTGAGAACCAATAGACATTTTGTGCAAGCTTTAGAACCAATAGAGACACTTTTGCACGCTTTAGAACCAATAGAGACACGTTTTGCAAGCTTTAGAACCAATAGAGACACGTTTTGCAAGCTTTAGAACCAATATACATTTTTTGAAAGCTTTAGATCCAATAGACATGTTTTGCAAGTTTTAGAAACAATAGACATTTGTGTGCAAGCTTTAGAACCAATAGACATAGTTTTGCATGCTTTAGAACTAATAGACATTTTTTGCAAGCTTTAGAACCAATAGACATCTTTCTGCAAGATTTAGAACCAATAGACATGTTTCTGCAAGTTTTAGAACCAATAGATATGTTTCTGCCAGCTTTAGAACCAATAGAGACACTTATTGCAAGCTTTAAAACCAATAGACATGTTTTGCAAGCTTTAGAACCAATAGAAACTTATTTTGCAAGCTTTAGAACCAATAGAGACACCTTTTGCCAGCTGTAGAACCAATAGAGACACTTTGTGCAAGCATTAGAGCCAATAGACAGTTTTCTGCAAGCTTTAGAACCAATAGACATGTTTCTGCAAGCTTTAGAACCAATAGACATGTTTCTGCAAGCTTTAGAACCAATAGAGACACTTTTTGGAAGCTTTAAAACCAATAGACATGTTTTGCAAGCTTTAGAACCAATAGAAACTTATTTTTGACAAGCTTTAGAACCAATAGACACGTTTTGCAAGCTTTATAACCAATATACATTTTTTGCAAGCTTTAGATACAATAGACATTTTTTTGCAAGCTTTAGATACAATAGACATTTTTTGCAACCTCGGGAACCAATAGAGACACTTTTCGCAAGGTTTAGAACCAATAGACATTTTTTTGCAAGCTGTAGAACCAATAGGCAATTTTTCTAGGGTTTTGAACCAGTAGAGGCACGTTTTGCAAGCTTGAGAACCAATAGAGACACGTTATATAAGCTTTAGAACCAATAGAGGCACGTTTTGCAAGCTTTAGAACCAACAGAGACACGTTTTGCAAGCTTTACAACCAATAGACATGTTTTGCAAGCTTTAAAACCAATAGAGACACTTTTTGCAAGATTTAGAACCGATAGACACTTTTTGCAAGCTTTAGAAACAATAGATATTTTTTTGCAAGCTTTAGAACAAATATACATTTTCTTGCAAGCTTTAGAAACAATAGATATGTTGTGCAAGCTTTAGAACTAATATACACTTTTTTTGCAAGCTTTAGAACCAATAGAGACACTTTTTGCAAGCTTTAAATCCAATAGACATTTTTGCAAGTTTTAGAACCAATAGACATCTTTCTGCAAGCTTTAGAACCAATAGACATGTTTCTGCAAGTTTTAGAACCAATAGACATGTTTCTGCCAGCTTTAGAATCAATAGAGACACTTATTGCAAGCTTTAAAATCAATAGACATGTTTTGCCAGCTTTAGAACCAATAGAAACTTATTTTTGCAAGCTTTAGAACCAATAGACATGTTTTGCAAGCTTTAGAATCAATAGACACGTTTTGCAAGCTTTAGAACCAATATACATTTTTTGCAAGCTTTAGATACAATAGACATTTTTTGCAAGCTTTAGAACCAATAGACATTTTGTGCAAGCTTTAGAACCAATAGAGACACTTTTTGCACGCTTTAGAACCACTAGAGACACGTTTTGCAAGCTTTCGAACCAATAGACATTTTGTGCAAGCTTTAGAACCAATAGAGACACTTTTTGCACGCTTTAGAACCAATAGAGACACGTTTAGCAAGCTTTAGAACCAATAGACATTTTTTGCAAGCTTTAGAACCAATAAACATTTTTTTGCAAGCTTGAGAACCAATGGGCATTTTTGTGCATGCTTGAGAACCAATAGACATTTTTCCAAGCTTTAGAACCAATAAACATTTTTTGCAAGCTTGAGAACCAATGGACATTTTTGTGCAAGCTTTAAATCCAATAGATATTTTTTGCAAGCTTTAGAACTAATATACACTTTTTTTGCAAGCTTTAGAACCAATAGAGACACTTTTTGCCAGCTGTAGAACCAGTAGAGACACTTTGTGCAAGCATTAGAGCCAATAGACAGTTTTCTGCAAGCTTTAGAACCAATAGACATGTTTATGCAAGCTTTAGAACCAATAGACATGTTTCTGCAATATTTAGAACCAATAGAGACACTTTTTGGAAGCTTTAAAACCAATAGACATGTTTTGCAAGCTTTAGAACCAATAGAAACTTATTTTTGACAAGCTTTAGAACCAATAGACATTTTTTTGCAAGCTTTAGAACCAATGGACACGTTTTGCAAGCTTTATAACCAATATACATTTTTTGCAAGCTTTAGATACAATAGACATTTTTTTTGCAAGCTTTAGATACAATAGACATGTTTTGCAACCTTAGGAACCAATAGAGACACTTTTCGCAAGGTTTAGAACCAATAGACTTTTTTTGCAAGCTTTAGAACCAATAGGCAATTTTTCTAAGGTTTTGAACCAATAGAGGCACGTTTTGCAAGCTTGAGAACCAATAGACATTTTGTGCAAGCTTTAGAACCAATAGAAACGCGTTTGCAAGCTTTAGCACCAATAGAGACACGTTATATAAGCTTTAGAACCAATAGAGACACGTTTTGCAAGCTTTAGAACCAACAGAGACACGTTTTGCAAGCTTTAGAACCAGTAGACATTTTTTTGCAAGCTTTAGAACCAATAGACATTTTTTTGCAAGCTTTACAACCAATAGACATTTTTTGCAAGCTTTAAAACCAATAGATACACTTTTTGCAAGTTTTAGAACCAATAGACATTTTTTGCAAGCTTTAGAACCAATAGACATTTTTTGCAAGCTTTAGAACCAATCGACATGTTTTGCAAGCTTTAGAACCAATCGACATTTTTTGCAAGCTTTAGTACCAATATAAGCACTTTTTGCAAGCTTTAGAACCTCTAGAGACACTTTTTGCAAGCTTTAACACCAATAGACATGTTTTGCAAGCTTTAGAACCAATAGACACTTATTTTTGCAAGCTTTGGAACCAATAGACATATTTTGCAAGCTTTAGAACCAATAGAGACACATTTTGGAAGCTTTAGAACCAATAGAGACACGTTTTGCAAGCTTTAGAACCAATATACATTTTTTGCAAGCTTTAGAGACAATAATCATTTTTGCAAGCTTTAGATACAATAGACATTTTTTTTGCAACCTTAAGAACCAATATACTTTTTTTCCACGATTTAATCCAATAGATACACTTTTTGCAAGCCTTTGAACCAATAGACATGCTTTGCAAGCTTTAGAACCAATAGACAGTTTTTTGCAAGCTTGAGAACCAATAGACAGTTTTTTGCAAGCTTGAGAACCAATAGACATTTTGTGCAAGCTTTAGAACCAATAGAGACACTTTTTGCACGCTTTAGAACCATTAGAGACACGTTTTGCAAGCTTTGGAACCAATATATATTTTTTGCAAGCTTTAGAACCAATAGACATTTTTTGCAAGCTTTAGAACCAATAGACATTTGTTTGCAAGCTTTAGAACCAATAGACATAGTTTTGCATGCTTTAGAACCAATAGACATTTTTTATGCAAGCTTTAGAACCAATAGACATGTTTTTGCAAGCTTTAGGACCAATAGACATTTTTCGCAAGCTTTAGAACCAATAGAGACACTTTTTGCAAGATTTAGAACCGATAGACACTTTTTGCAAGCTTTAGAAACAATAGATATTTTTTTGCAAGCTTTAGAACAAATAGACATTTTCTTGCAAGCTTTAGAAACAATAGATATGTTGTGCAAGCTTTAGAACTAATATGCACTTTTTTTGCAAGCTTTAGAACCAATAGAGACACTTTTTGCAAGCTTTAAATGCAATAGACATGTTTGCAAGTTTTAGAACCAATAGACATCTTTCTGCAAGCTTTAGAACCAATAGACATGTTTCTGCAAGTTTTAGAACCAATAGACATGTTTCTGCCAGCTTTAGAATCAATAGAGACACTTATTGCAAGCTTTAAAACCAATAGACATGTTTTGCAAGCTTTAGAACCAATAGAAACTTATTTTTGCAAGCTTTAGAACCAATAGACATTTTTTGCAAGCTTTAGAACCAATAGACACGTTTTGCAAGCTTTAGAACCAATATAAATTTTTTGCAAGCTTTAGATACAATAGACATTTTTTGCAAGCTTTAGAACCAATATACATGTTTTGCAAGTTTTAGAAACAATAGACATTTGTTTGCAAGCTTTAGAACCAATAGACATAGTTTTGCATGCTTTAGAATTAATAGACATTTTTTTGCAAGCTTTAGAACCAATAGACATCTTTCTGCAAGCTTCAGAACCAATATACATGTTTCTGCAAGTTTTAGAACGAATAGACATGTTTCTGCCCGCTTTAGAATCAATAGAGACACTTATTGCAAGGTTTAAAACCAATAGACATGTTTTGCCAGCTTTAGAACCAATAGAAACTTATTTTTGCAAGCTTTAGAACCAATAGACATGTTTTTCAAGCTTTAGAACCAATAGACACGTTTTGCAAGCTTTAGAACCAATATACATTTTTTGCAAGCTTTAGATACAATAGACATTTTTTTGCAAGCTTTAGAACCAATAGACATTTTGTGCAAGCTTTAGAACCAATAGAGACACTTTTTGCACGCTTTAGAACCAATAGAGACACGTTTTGCAAGCTTTCGAACCAATAGAGACACGTTTTGCAAGCTTTAGAACCAATAGACATTTTTTGCAAGCTTTAGAACCAATAAACATTTGTTTTGCAAGCTTGAGAACCAATGGACATTTTTGTGCATGCTTGAGAACCAATAGACATTTTTCCAAGCTTTAGAACCAATAAACATTTTTTTGCAAGCTTGAGAACCAATGGACATTTTTGTGCAAGCTTTAAATCCAATAGACATTTTTTTTGCAATCTATAGAACTAATATACACTTTTTTGCAAGCTTTCGAACCAATAGAGACACTTTGTGCCAGCTGTAGAACCAGTAGAGTCACTCTGTGCAAGCAATAGAGCCAATAGACAGTTTTCTGCAAGCTTTAGAACCACTAGACATGTTTCTGCAAGCTTTAGAACCAATAGACATGTTTCTGCAAGCTTTAGAACCAATAGAGACACGTTTTGGAAGCTTTAAAACCAATAGACATGTTTTGCAAGCTTTAGAACCAATATAAACTTATTTTTGACAAGCTTTAGAACCAATAGACATTTTTTTGCAAGCTTTAGAACCAATAGACACGTTTTGCAAGCTTTATAACCAATATACATTTTTTGCAAGCTTTAGATACAATAGACATTTTTTTGCAAGCTTTAGATACAATAGACATGTTTTGCAACCTTAGGAACCAATAGAGACACTTTTCGCAAGGTTTAGAACCAATAGACATTTTTTTGCAAGCTTTAGAACCAATAAGCAATTTTTCTAAGGTTTTGAACCAATAGAGGCACGTTTTGCAAGCTTGAGAACCAATAGACATTTTGTGCAAGCTTTAGAACCAATAGAAACACGTTTTGCAAGCTTTAGAACCAATAGAGACACGTTATATAAGCTTTAGAACCAATAGAGACACGTTTTGCAAGCTGTGGAACCAACAGAGACACGTTTTGCAAGCTTTAGAACCAGTAGACATTTTTTTGCAAGCTTTAGAACCAATAGACATTTTTTTGCAAGCTTTACAACCAATAGACATTTTTTGCAAGCTTTAAAACCAATAGATACACTTTTTGCAAGTTTTAGAACCAATAGACATTTTTTGCAAGCTTTAGAACCAATAGACATTTTTTTGCAAGCTTTAGAACCAATCGACATTTTTTGCAAGCTTTAGAACCAATCGACATTTTTTGCAAGCTTTAGTACCAATATAAGCACTTTTTGCAAGCTTTAGAACCTCTAGAGACACTTTTTGCAAGCTTTAACACCAATAGATATGTTTTGCAAGCTTTAGAACCAATAGACACTTATTTTTGCAAGCTTTGGAACCAATAGACATTTTTTTGTAAGCTTTAGAATCAATAGAGACACATTTTGGAAGCTTTAGAACCAATAGAGACACGTTTTGCAAGCTTTAGAACCAATATACATTTTTTGCAAGCTTTAGAGACAATAATCATTTTTGCAAGCTTTAGATACAATAGACATTTTTTTTGCAACCTTAAGAACCAATATACTTTTTTTTCCACGATTTAAAACCAATAGATACACTTTTTGCAAGCCTTTGAACCAATAGACATGTTTTGCAAGCTTTAGAACCAATAGACAGTTTTTTGCAAGCTTGAGAACCATTAGACAGTTTTTTGCAAGGTTGAGAACCAATAGACATTTTGTGCAAGCTTTAGAACAAATAGAGACACTTTTTGCACGCTTTAGAACCATTAGAGACACGTTTTGCAAGCTTTGGAACCAATATATATTTTTTGCAAGCTTTAGAACCAATAGACATTTTTTGCAAGCTTTAGAACCAATAGACATTTGTTTGCAAGCTTTAGAACCAATAGACATAGTTTTGCATGCTTTAGAACCAATAGACATTTTTTATGCAAGCTTTAGAACCAATAGACATTTTTTTGCAGGCTTTAGGATCAATAGACATTTTTCGCAAGCTTTAGAACCAATAGAGACACTTTTTGCAAGATTTAGAACCGATAGACACTTTTTGCAAGCTTTAGAAACAATAGATATTTTTTTGCAAGCTTTAGAACAAATAGACATTTTCTTGCAAGCTTTAGAAACAATAGATATGTTGTGCAAGCTTTAGAACTAATATACACTTTTTTTGCAAGCTTTAGAACCAATAGAGACACTTTTTGCAAGCTTTAAATCCAATAGACATGTTTTGCAAGTTTGAGAACCAATAGACATCTTTCTGCAAGCTTTAGAACCAATAGACATGTTTCTGCAAGTTTTAGAAACAATAGACATTTGTTTGCAAGCTTTAGAACCAATAGACATAGTTTTGCATGCTTTAGAACTAATAGACATTTTTTTGCAAGCTTTAGAACCAATAGACATCTTTCTGCAAGCTTTAGAACCAATATACATGTTTCTGCAAGTTTTAGAACCAATAGACATGTTTCTGCCAGCTTGAGAATCAATAGAGACACTTATTGCAAGCTTTAAAACCAATAGACATGTTTTGCCAGCTTTAGAATCAATAGAAAGTTATTTGTGCAAGCTTTAGAACCAATAGACATGTTTTGCAAGCTTTAGAACCAATAGACACGTTTTGCAAGATTTAGAACCAATATACATTTTTTGCAAGCTTTAGATACAATAGACATTTTTTTGCAAGCTTTAGAACCAATAGACATTTTGTGCAAGCTTTAGAACCAATAGAGACACTTTTTGCACGCTTTAGAACCAATAGAGACACGTTCTGCAAGCTTTCGAACCAATAGAGACACGTTTTGCAAGCTTTAAAACCAATAGACATTTTTTGCAAGCTTTAGAACCAATAAACATTTTTTTGCAAGCTTGAGAACCAATGGACATTGTTGTGCATGCTTGAGAACCAATAGACATTTTTCCAAGCTTTAGAACCAATAAACATTTTTTGCAAGCTTGAGAACCAATGGACATTTTTGTGCAAGCTTTAAATCCAATAGACATTTTTTTGCAATCTATAGAACTAATATACACTTTTTTTGCAAGCTTTAGAACCAATAGAGACACTTTGTGCCAGCTGTAGAACCAGTAGAGACACTTTGTGCAAGCAATAGAGCCAATAGACAGTAAAGTAGTGTGTACACAGTGTTTAAGAGGGAACTGCAGATGCTGGAGAATCGAAGGTTACACAGAAAAGCTGGAGAAACTCAGCGGGTGCAGCAGCATCTATCAATAGACAGTTTTCTGCAAGCTTTAGAACCAATAGACATGTTTCTGCAAGCTTTAGAACCAATAGACATGTTTCTGCAAGCTTTAGAACCAATAGAGACACTTTTTGGAAGCTTTAAAACCAATAGACATGTTTTGCAAGCTTTAGAACCAATATAAACTTATTTTTGACAAGCTTTAGAACCAATAGACATTTTTTTGCAAGCTTTAGAACCAATAGACACGTTTTGCAAGCTTTATAACCAATATACATTTTTTGCAAGCTTTAGATACAATAGACATTTTTTTGCAAGCTTTAGATACAATAGACATTTTTTGCAACCTTAGGAACCAATAGAGACACTTTTCGCAAGGTTTAGAACCAATAGACATTTTTTTGCAAGCTTTAGAACCAATTGGCAATTTTTCTAAGGTTTTGAACCAATAGAGGCACGTTTTGCAAGCTTGAGAACCAATAGACATTTTGTGCAAGCTTTAGAACCAATAGAAACACGTTTTGCAAGCTTTAGAACCAATAGAGACACGTTATATAAGCTTTAGAACCAATAGAGACACGTTTTGCAAGCTGTGCAACCAACAGAGACACGTTTTGCAAGCTTTAGAACCAGTAGACATTTTTTTGCAAGCTTTAGAACCAATAGACATTTTTTTGCAAGCTTTACAATCAATAGACATTTTTTGCAAGCTTTAAAACCAATAGATACACTTTTTGCAAGTTTTAGAACCAATAGACATTTTTTTGCAAGCTTTAGAACCAATGCACATTTTTTTGAAAGATTTAGAACCAAAATACATTTTTTTTGTAAGCTTTAGAACCAATAGAGACACTTTTTGCAAGTTTTGGAACCAATAGAAATGTTTTTGCAAGCTTTAGAACAAATAGACATGTTTTTGCAAGTTTTGGATCCAATAGACACTTTTTGCAAGCTTTAGAACCAATATACATTTTTGCAAGCTTTAGAACCAATAGACATTTTATGCAAGCTTCAGAAGCAATAGAGACACTTTTTGAAAGCTTTAGAACCAATAGAGACACTTTTTGCAAGCTTTAGAACCAATAGACATTTTTTGCAAACTTTAGAACCAATAGATATTTTTTTTGCAAGCTTTAGAACCAGTAGACATTTTTTGCAAGGTTTAGAACCAATAGACAATTTATTGCAAGCTTTAGAACCAATAGACATTTATTTGCAAGATTTAGAACCAACAGAGCCACTTCTTGCAAGCTTTAGAACCAATAGACATTTTTTGCAACCTTTAGAACCAATAGACATTTTTTTTTGCAAGCTTTAGAACAAATAGACATGTTTTTGCAAGTTTAGGAGCCAATAGAGACACTTGTTTGCAAGCTTTGGAAGCAATAGACATTTTTTGCAAGCTTTAGAACCACCAGACATGTTTTGCAAGCTTTAGAACCAATAGACATTTTTTGCAAGCTTCAGAACAAATAGACATTTGTTTGCAAGCTTTAGAACCAATAACCATTTTTGCAAGCATTAGAAACAATAGACATTTTTTTGCAAGCTTTAGAACCAATAGGCACTTTTTGCAAGCTTTGGATCCAATAGACAATGTTTGCAAGATTTAGAACCAATAGACATTTTTTTGCCAGCTTTAGAACCAATAGACATTGTTTGCAAGAGTTAGAACCAATAGAGCCACTTTTTGCAAGCTTTAGAACCATTAGACATTTTTTGCAAGCTTTAGAACCAATAGACATTTTTTTGCAATGTTTAGAACCAATAGAAACCCTTTTTGCAAGCCCTATAACCAATAGAAAACGTTTTTGCAAGCTTTAGAACCAATAGACATTTTTTTGCAAGCATTAGAACAAATGGACTTTTTTTTTCCAAGCTTTAGAACAAATAGATAATTTTATTGCAAGCTTTAGAATCAATAGACATTGTTTTGCAAGCTTTAGAACCATTAGACTTTTTTGCAAGCTTTAGAACCAATAGACATGCTTTTGCAAGCGTTAGACCTAATATACATTGTTTTTGCAAGCTTTAGAACCAATAGACATGTTTTTGCAAGCTTTAGAACCATTAGACATTTTGTGCAAGCTTTAGAACCAATAGACATGCTTTTGCAAGCTTTAGAACTAATAGACATTTTGTGCAAACTTTAGAACCAATAGAGACCCTTTTTGCAAGCTTTAGAACCAATAGACATGTATTTGCAAGCTTTAGAATCATTAGAACCATTAGACATGTTTTGCAAGCTTTAGAACCTAGTTATTTTTGCAAGCTTTAGAACCAATAGAGACACTTTTTGCAAGCTTTCGAACCATTAGAGACACGTTTTGCAAGCTTTCGAACCAATAGAGACACATTTTGCAAGCTTTGGAACCAATAGGCATTTTTTGCAAGCTTTAGAAACAATTGATATTTGTTTGCAAGCTTTAGAACCAATAGGCACTTATTGCAAGCTTTAGATCCAATAGACATTTTTTGCAAGCTATAGAACCATTAGAGACATGGTGTGCAAGCATTAGAACCAATAAACATTTTCTGCAAGCTTTAGAACCAACAGATACATTTTTGCAAGCTTTAGACCCAATAGACATTTATGCAATCTTTAGAAGCAATAGAGACACTTTTTGAAAGCTTTAGAACCAATAGAGACATGTTGTGCAAGCATTAGAACCAATACACATTTTCTGCAAGCTTTAGAACCAACAGATACATTTTTGCAAGCTTTAGAACCAATAGACATTTTTGCATGCTTTAGAACCAATAGATTTGTTTTGCAAGCTTTAGAACCAATAGACATGTTTTGCAACCTTTAGAACCAATAGACAATGTTTGCAAGCTTTAGAACCAATAGACATTTTTTTGCCAGCTTTAGAATCAATAGACATTTTTGCAGGTTTAGAACCAACAGACACATGTTTGCAAACTTTAGAACAAATAGACATTTTTTTGCAAGTTTTAGAACCAATAGACATTTTTTTGCAAGCTTTAGAACCAATAGACAAGTTTTTGCAAGCTTTAGAACCAATAGACATTTTTTTGCAAGCTTTAGAACCTAAATATTGTTGCAAGCTTTAGAACCAATAGAGACACTTTTTGCAAGCTTTCGAACCAATAGAGACACTTTTTGCAAGCTTTGGAACCAATACGCATTTTTTGCAAGCTTTAGACAAAATAGACATTTTTTTGCAAGCTTTAGAACCAATAGGCACTTTTTGCAAGCTTTAGATCCAATAGACATTTTTGCAAGCTTTAGAAAGAATAGAGACACTTTTTTCAAGCTTTAGAACCAATAGAGACACTTGTCGCAAGCTTTAGAACCAATAGACACTTTTTGCAAGGTTTAGAACCAATAGACATTTTCTTTGCAAGCTTTAGAAGCAATAGACATGTTTTTGCAAGCTTTAAAACCATTATACATCTTTTGCAAGCTTTAGAACCTAGATATTTTTGCATGCTTTAGAACCAATAGAGACACCTTTTGCAAGTTTTAGAACCAATTGACATTTTATTGCAAGCTTTAGAACCAATGGACATTTTTTTGAAAGCTTTAGAACCAATAGACATTTTTTTGTAAGCTTTAGAACCAATGGAGACAATTTTTGCAAGTTTTGGAACCAATAGACATTTTTGCAAGCTTTAGAAACAATAGACATTTTTTTGCAAGCTTTAGAACCAATAGACATTGTTTTGCAAGCTTTAGAACAAATAGACATAGTTTTGCAAGCTTTAGAACCAATCAACATTTTCTGCAAGCTTTAGAACCAACAGATACATGTTTGCAAGCTTTAGAACCAATAGATATTTTTTTGCAAGCTTCAGAACCAAGTGACATTTTTTGCATGCTTTAGAACCAATAGATATTTTTTTTGCAAGCTTTAGAACCAATCGACATTTTTTTGCAAGATTTAGAACCAATAGACATTTTTTTTGCAAGCTTTAGAACCAATAGACATGTTTTTGCAAGCTTTAGAACCAATAGACATTTTTTGCAAGCTTTAGAACCGACATTTTTGCAAGCTTTAGAACCAATAGAGACACTTAATACAAGCTTTAGAGAACGTTTTTGCAAGCTTCCGAATCAATAGACATTTTTTGCAAGCTTTAGAACCAATAGACGTTGTTTTTGCAAGCTTTAGAACCAATAGACATGTTTTTGCAAGCTTTAGAACCATTAGACATTTTTTGCAAGCTTTAGAACCTAGATATTTTTGCAAGCCTTCGAACCAATAGAGACACTTTTTGCAAGCTTTAGAACCAATAGACATTTTTTGCGAGCTTTAGAACAAAATGACATTTTTTGCAAGCTTTAGAACAAATAAACATTTTTTTGCAAGCTTTAAAACCAATAGAAATTTCCTGCAAGCTTTAGAACCAACAGAGACATTTTTGCAAGCTTAAAACCAATATACATTTTTTGCAAGCTTTAGAACCAATAGAGACACCTTTTGAAAGCTTTAGAACCAATTGAGACACTTTTTGCAAGATTTAGAACCAATAGACATGTTTTGCAAGCTTTAGAACCAATTGACATTTTTTGCAAGCTTTATAACCAATAGATATTTTTTTTGCAAGCTTTAGAAACTATAGACATTTTTTGCAAGCTTTAGAACCAATAGACAATTTTTTGCCAGCTTTAGAATCAATAGACATTTTTGCAGGTTTAGAACCAACAGATACATTTTTGCAAACTTTGGAAACAATAGACATTTTTTGCAAGATTTAGAAGCAATAGACATTTTTTTGCAAGCTTTAGAACCAATAGTCATGTTTTTGCTAGCTTTAGAACCAATAGACATTTTTTGCAAGCTTTAGAACCAAGACATTTTTGCAAGCTTTAGAACCAATAGAGACACTTAATGCAAGCTTTAGAACCAATAGAGACCCTTTTTTGCAAGCTTTAGATCCAATAGACATTTTTTGCAAGCTTTAGAACCAACAGACATTGTTTTTGCAAGCTTTAGAACCAATAGCCATGTTTTTGCAAGCTTTTGAACCATTAGACATTTTTTGCAAGCTTTAGAACCTAGATATTTTTGCAAGATTTAGAACCAATAGAGACACTTTTTGCAAGCTTTCGAACCAATAGAGACACTTTTTTGCAAGCTTTGGAACCAATATGCATTTTTTGCAAGCTTTAGAAACAATAGACATGTTTTGCAAGCTTTAGAACCAATAGGCACTTTTTGCAAGCTTCCGAACCAATAGATACACTTTTTGCAAGCTTTAGAACCAATAGACATTTTTTGTAAGTTTTAGAACCAATAGACATTTTATTGCAAGCTTTAGAACCAATGGACATTTGTTTTTAAAGCTTTAGAACCAATAGACATTTTTTTTGAAAGCTTTATAACCAATAGAGACAATGTGTCCAAGTTTTGGAACCAATAGACATTTTTGCAAGCTTTAGAAACAATAGACATTTTTTTGCAAGCTTTAGAACGAATAGACATTGTTTTGCAAGCATTAAAACAAATGGACGTTTTTTTTTGCAAGCTTTAGAACAAATAGATAATTTTATTGCGAGCTTTAGAATCAATAGACATTTTTTGCAAGCTTTAGAACCATTAGACATTTTTTTGCAAGCTTTAGAACCAATAGACATTTTTTGCAAGCTTTAGAACCAATAGGCATTGTTTTTTGCAAGCTTTATAACCAATAGAGACAATGTTTGCAAGTTTTGGAACCAATAGACCGTTTTGCAAGCTTTAGAACCTATAGCCATGTTGTTGCAAGATTTAGAACCATTAGACATTTTTTGCAAGCTTTAGAACCTAGATATTTTTGCAAGCTTTCGAACCAATAGAGACACTTTTTGCAAGCTTTCGAACCAATAGAGACACCTTTTGCAAGCTTTAGAACCAATAGACATTTTTTGCGAGCTTTAGAACAATTTTTGCAAGCTTTAGAAACAATAGGCATTTTTTGCAAGCTTTAGAACCAATAGACAATTTTTTGCCAGCTTTTGAATCAATAGACATTTTTGCAGGTTTAGAACCAACAGACACATTTTTGCAAACTTTAGAAACAATAGACATTTTTTTGCAAGATTTAGAACCAGTAGACATTTTTTTTGCAAGCTTTGGAACCAATAGACATGTTTTTGCAAGGTTTAGAACCAATATGCATTTTTTGCAAGCTTTAGAACCAAGACATTTTTTGCAAGCTTTAGAACCAATAGAGGCACTTTTTGCAAGCTTTATATCCAATGGGCAATGTTTGGAAGATTTAGAACCAATAGACAATTTTTTGCCAGCTTTAGAACCAATAGGCATTGTTTGCAAGAGTTAGAACGAATAGAGCCACTTTTTGCAAGCTTTAGAACGATTAGACATTTTTTGCAAGCTTTAGAACCAATATACATTTTTTGCAATGTTTAGAACCAATAGAAACCCTTTTTGCAAGCGTTAGAATCAATAGAGAACGTTTTTGCAAGCTTTAGAACCAATAGACATTTTTTGCAAGCATTAGAACAAATTGATTTTTTTTGCAAGCTTTAGAACAAATAGATAATTTTATTGCAAGCTTTAGAATCAATAAACATTTCTTGCAAGCTTTAGAACCAATAGACATTGTTTTTGCAAGCTTTAGAACCGATAGACATGTATTTGCAAGTTGTGCAAGCTTTAGAACCAATAGAGACACTTGTTGCAAGCTTTAGAACAATTAGACATTTTTTGCAAGCTTTAGAACAAATAGACATTTTTTTTGCAATGTTTAGAACCAATAGAAACAATTTTTTGCAAGCTTTAGAACCTAGATATTTTTGCAAGCTTTCGAACCAATAGAGACACTTTTTGCAAGCTTTCGAACCAATAGAGACACTTTTTACAAGCTTTAGAACCAATAGACATTTTTGCGAGCTTTAGAACAAATTGACATTTTTTTTGCAAGCTTTAGAACAGATAGACATTTTTTTGCAAGCTTTAGAACCAATAGAAATTTTCTGCAAGCTTTAGAACCAACAGAGACATTTTTGCAAGCTTTAGAACCAATATACATTTTTTGCAAGCTTTAGAAGCAATAGAGACACTTTTTGAAAGCTTTAGAACCAATAGAGACACTTTTTGCAAGCTTTAGAACCAATAGACATTTTTTGCAAGCTTTAGAACCAATAGATATTTTTTTGCAAGCTGTAGAACCAATTGACATTTTTTACAAGCTTTATAACCAATAGATATTTTTTTGCAAGCTTTAGAACCAATAGACATTTTTTGCAAGCTTTAGAACCAATAGACAATTTTTTGACAGCTTTAGAATCAATAGACATTTTTGCAGGTTTATAACCAACAGACACATTTTTGCAAACTTTAGAAACAGTAGACATTTTTTTGCAAGATTTAGAACCAGTAGACATTTTTTTGCAAGCTTTGGAACCAATAGACATGTTTTTGCAAGCTTTAGAACCAATATACATTTTTTGCAAGCTTTAGAACCAAGACATTTTTTGCAAGCTTTAGAACCAATAGAGGCACTTTTTGCAAGCTTTAGATCGAATGGGCAATGTTTGGAAGATTTAGAACCAATAGACAATTTTTTGCCAGCTTTGGAACCAATAGACATTGTTTGCAAGAGTTAGAACGAATAGAGCCACTTTTTGCAAGCTTTAGAACCATTAGACATTTTTTGCAAGCTTTAGAACCAATATACATTTTTTGCAATGTTTAGAACCAATAGAAACCCCTTTTGCAAGCTTTGGAATCAATAAACATTTCTTGCAAGCTTTAGAACCAATAGACATTGTTTTTGCAAGCTTTAGAACCAATAGACATGTTTTTGCAAGCTTTAGAACCATTAGACATTTATTTTGCAAACTTTAGAAACAATAGACATGCTTTTGCAAGCTTTAGAACCAATAGACATGTATTTGCAAGCTTTAGAACCATTAGAACCATTAGACATTTTTGCAAGCTATAGAACCTAGTTATTTTTGCAAGCTTTAGAACCAATAGAGACACTTTTTGCATGCTTTCGAACCAATAGAGTCACTTTTTGCAAGCTTTGGAACCAATAGACATTTTCTGCAAGCTTTAGAACCAACAGAGACATTTTTGCAAGCTTTAGAACCAATATACATTTTTTGCAAGCTTTAGAAGCAATAGAGACACTTTTTGAAAGTTTTAGAACCAATAGAGACACTTTTTTGCAAGCTTTAGAACCAATAGACATTTTTTGCAAGCTTTAGAACCAATAGATATTTTTTTGCAAGCTGTAGAACCAATTGACATTTTTTACAAGCTTTATAACCAATATGCACTTTTTTGCAAGCTTTAGATCCAATAGACATTTTTTGCAAGATTTAGAACCAATAGAGACACGTTTTGCAAGCTTTAGAACCAATAGAGACACTTGTTGGAAGCTTTAGAACAATTAGACATTTTTTGCAAGCTTTAGAACCAATAGACATTTTTTTGCAATGTTTAGAACCAATAGAAACCATTTTTGCAAGCTTTTGAACCAATAGAGAACGTTTATGCAAGCTTTAGAACCGATAGACATTTTTTTGCAAGATTTAGAACCAATAGACATATTTTTGCAAGATTTAGAAGCAATAGACATGTATTTGCAAGCTTTAGAACCAATAGACATGTATTTGCAAGCTTTAGAACCAATAGACATGCTTTTGCAAGCTTTAGAACCAATAGACATTTTTTGCAAGCTTTAGAACCAATAGAGACCCTTTTTTGCAAGCTTTAGAACTAATAGACATTTTTTTGCAAGCTTTAGAACCAATAGAGACACTTTTTGCATGCTTTCGAACCAATAGAGACACGTTTTGCAAGCTTTGGAACCAATAGGCATTTTTTGCAAACTTTAGAAACAATAGACATTTTTTGCAAGCTTTAGAACAAATAGACATGTCTTTGCAAGCTTTAGAACCAATAAACATTTCCTGCCATCTTTAGAACCAATAGATACATTTTTGCAAGCTTTAGAACCAATAGACATTTTTTTTGCAAGCTTTAGAACCATTAGACATGTTTTTTGCAAGCTTTAGAACCATTAGACATTTTTTGCAAGCATTAGAACCTAGATATTTTTGCACGCTTTAGAACCAATAGAGACACGTTTTGCAAGCTTTCGAACCAATAGAGACACTTTTTGCAATCTTTAGAACCAATAGACATTTTTTGTAAGTTTTAGAACCAATAGACATTTTATTGCAAGCTTTAGAACCAATGGACATTTTTTGAAAGCTTTAGAACCAATAGACATTTTTGTTGTAAGCTTTAGAACCAATAGAGACACTTTTTGCAAGTTTTGGAATCAATAGACATTTTTTGCAAGCTTTAGAACAAATATACATGTTTTTGCAAGCTTTAGAACCAATAAACATTTTCTGCCATCTTTAGAACCAATAGATACATGTTTGCAAGCTTTAGAACCAATAGACATTTTTGCAAGCTTTAGAAGCAATAGAAACACTTTTTGAAAGCTTTAGAACCAATAGAGACACTTTTTGCAAGCTTTAGAACCAATAGACATTTTTTGCAAGCTTTAGAACCAATAGAGACACGTTTTGCAAGCTTTAGAACCAATAAGACACTTGTTGCAAGCTTTAGAACCATTAGACATTTTTTGCAAGCTTTAGAACCTGGATATTTTTGCAAGCTTTAGAACCAATAGAGACACTTTTTGCAATATTTAAAACCAATAGACATTTTTTGTAAGTTTTAGAACCAATAGACATTTTATAGAAGCTTTAGAACCAATGGACATTTTTTTGAAAGCTTTAGAACCAATAGACATTTTGTTGTAAGCTTTAGAACCAATAGTGACACTTTTTGCGAGTTTTGGAACCAATAGACATTTTTTGCAAGCTTTGGAACAAATATACATGTTTTTGCAAGCTTTAGAACCAATAAACATTTTCTGCCATCTTTAGAACCAATAGATACATTTTTGCAAGCTTTAGAACCAATAGACACTTTTTGCAAGCTTTAGAACCAATAGACATTTTTTTTGCAAGCTTTAGAACCATTAGACATTTTTTGCAAGCATTAGAACCTAGATATTTTTGCACGCTTTAGAACCAATAGAGACACGTTTTGCAAGCTTTCGAACCAATAGAGACACTTTTTGCAATCTTTAGAACCAATAGACATTTTTTGTAAGTTTTAGAACCAATAGACATTTTATTGCAAGCTTTAGAACCAATGGACATTTTTTTGAAAGCTTTAGAACCAATAGACATTTTTGTTGTAAGCTTTAGAACCAAAAGAGACACTTTTTGCAAGTTTTGGAATCAATAGACATTTTTTGCAAGCTTTAGAACAAATAGACATGTTTTTGCAAGCTTTAGAACCAATAAACATTTTCTGCCATCTTTAGAACCAATAGATACATGTTTGCAAGCTTTAGAACCAATAGACATTTTTGCAAGCTTTAGAAGCAATAGAAACACTTTTTGAAAGCTTTAGAACCAATAGAGACACGTTTTGCAAGCTTTCGAACCAATAGAGACACTTTTTGCAATCTTTAAAACCAATAGACATTTTTTGTAAGTTTTAGAACCAATAGACATTTTATAGAGGCTTTAGAACCAATGGACATTTTTTGAAAGATTTAGAACCAATAGACATTTTTTGTAAGCTTTAGAACAAATAGACATGTCTTTGCAAGCTTTAGAACCAATAAACATTTCCTGCCATCTTTAGAACCAATAGATACATTTTTGCAAGCTTTAGAACCAATAGACATTTTTTTTGCAAGCTTTAGAACCATTAGACATGTTTTTGCAAGCTTTAGAACCATTAGACATTTTTTGCAAGCATTAGAACCTAGATATTTTTGCACGCTTTAGAACCAATAGAGACACGTTTTGCAAGCTTTCGAACCAATAGAGACACTTTTTGCAATCTTTAGAACCAATAGACATTTTTTGTAAGTTTTAGAACCAATAGACATTTTATTGCAAGCTTTAGAACCAATGGACATTTTTTGAAAGCTTTAGAACCAATAGACATTTTTGTTGTAAGCTTTAGAACCAATAGAGACACTTTTTGCAAGTTTTGGAATCAATAGACATTTTTTGCAAGCTTTAGAACAAATATACATGTTTTTGCAAGCTTTAGAATCAATAAACATTTTCTGCCATCTTTAGAACCAATAGATACATGTTTGCAAGCTTTAGAACCAATAGACATTTTTGCATGCTTTAGAAGCAATAGAAACACTTTTTGAAAGCTTTAGAACCAATAGAGACACCTTTTGCAAGCTTTAGAACCAATAGACATTTTTTGCAAGCTTTAGAACCAATAGAGACACGTTTTGCAAGCTTTAGAACCAATAAGACACTTGTTGCAAGCTTTAGAACCATTAGACATTTTTTGCAAGCTTTAGAACCTGGATATTTTTGCAAGCTTTAGAACCAATAGAGACACTTTTTGCAATATTTAAAACCAATAGACATTTTTTGTAAGTTTTAGAACCAATAGACATTTTATAGAAGCTTTAGAACCAATGGACATTTTTTTGAAAGCTTTAGAACCAATAGACATTTTGTTGTAAGCTTTAGAACCAATAGTGACACTTTTTGCGAGTTTTGGAACCAATAGACATTTTTTGCAAGCTTTGGAACAAATATACATGTTTTTGCAAGCTTTAGAACCAATAAACATTTTCTGCCATCTTTAGAACCAATAGATACATTTTTGCAAGCTTTAGAACCAATAGACACTTTTTGCAAGCTTTAGAACCAATAGACATTTTTTTTGCAAGCTTTAGAACCATTAGACATTTTTTGCAAGCATTAGAACCTAGATATTTTTGCACGCTTTAGAACCAATAGAGACACGTTTTGCAAGCTTTCGAACCAATAGAGACACTTTTTGCAATCTTTAGAACCAATAGACATTTTTTGTAAGTTTTAGAACCAATAGACATTTTATTGCAAGCTTTAGAACCAATGGACATTTTTTGAAAGCTTTAGAACCAATAGACATTTTTGTTGTAAGCTTTAGAACCAATAGAGACACTTTTTGCAAGTTTTGGAATCAATAGACATTTTTTGCAAGCTTTAGAACAAATATACATGTTTTTGCAAGCTTTAGAACCAATAAACATTTTCTGCCATCTTTAGAACCAATAGATACATGTTTGCAAGCTTTAGAACCAATAGACATTTTTGCAAGCTTTAGAAGCAATAGAAACACTTTTTGAAAGCTTTAGAACCAATAGAGACACTTTTTGCAAGCTTTAGAACCAATAGACATTTTTTGCAAGCTTTAGAACCAATAGAGACACGTTTTGCAAGCTTTAGAACCAATAAGACACTTGTTGCAAGCTTTAGAACCATTAGACATTTTTTGCAAGCTTTAGAACCTGGATATTTTTGCAAGCTTTAGAACCAATAGAGACACTTTTTGCAATATTTAAAACCAATAGACATTTTTTGTAAGTTTTAGAACCAATAGACATTTTATAGAAGCTTTAGAACCAATGGACATTTTTTTGAAAGCTTTAGAACCAATAGACATTTTGTTGTAAGCTTTAGAACCAATAGTGACACTTTTTGCGAGTTTTGGAACCAATAGACATTTTTTGCAAGCTTTGGAACAAATATACATGTTTTTGCAAGCTTTAGAACCAATAAACATTTTCTGCCATCTTTAGAACCAATAGATACATTTTTGCAAGCTTTAGAACCAATAGACACTTTTTGCAAGCTTTAGAACCAATAGACATTTTTTTTGCAAGCTTTAGAACCATTAGACATTTTTTGCAAGCATTAGAACCTAGATATTTTTGCACGCTTTAGAACCAATAGAGACACGTTTTGCAAGCTTTCGAACCAATAGAGACACTTTTTGCAATCTTTAGAACCAATAGACATTTTTTGTAAGTTTTAGAACCAATAGACATTTTATTGCAAGCTTTAGAACCAATGGACATTTTTTTGAAAGCTTTAGAACCAATAGACATTTTTGTTGTAAGCTTTAGAACCAAAAGAGACACTTTTTGCAAGTTTTGGAATCAATAGACATTTTTTGCAAGCTTTAGAACAAATAGACATGTTTTTGCAAGCTTTAGAACCAATAAACATTTTCTGCCATCTTTAGAACCAATAGATACATGTTTGCAAGCTTTAGAACCAATAGACATTTTTGCAAGCTTTAGAAGCAATAGAAACACTTTTTGAAAGCTTTAGAACCAATAGAGACACGTTTTGCAAGCTTTCGAACCAATAGAGACACTTTTTGCAATCTTTAAAACCAATAGACATTTTTTGTAAGTTTTAGAACCAATAGACATTTTATAGAGGCTTTAGAACCAATGGACATTTTTTGAAAGATTTAGAACCAATAGACATTTTTTGTAAGCTTTAGAACCAGTAGTGACACTTTTTGCGAGTTTTGGAACCAATAGACATTTTTTGCAAGCTTTGGAACAAATAGACATGTTTTTGCAAGCTTTAGAACCAATAAACATTTTCTGCCATCTTTAGAACCAATAGATACATTTTTGCAAGCTTTAGAACCAATAGACACTTTTTGCAAGCTTTAGAACCAATAGACATTTTTTTGCAAGCTTTAGACCCATTAGACATGTTTTTGCAAGCTTTTGAACCATTAGACATTTTTTGCAAGCATTAGAACCTAGATATTTTTGCACGCATTAGAACCAATAGAGACACGTTTTGCAAGCTTTCGAACCAATATAGACACTTTTTGCAATCTTTAGAACCAATAGACATTTTATGTAAGTTTTAGAAACAATAGACATTTTATTGCAAGCTTTAGAACCAATGGACATTTTTTTGAAAGCTTTAGAACCAATAAACATTTTTGTTGTAAGCTTTAGAACCAATAGAGGCACGTTTTGCAAGTTTTGGAACCAATAGACATTTTTTGCAAGCTTTAGAACAAATAGACATGTTTTTGCAAGCTTTAGAACCAATAAACTTTTTCTGCCATCCTTAGAACCAATAGATACATTTTTGCAAGCTTTAGAACCAATAGACATTTTTGCAAGCTTTAGAACCAATAGACATTTTTGCAAGCTTTAGAAGCAATAGAAGCACGTTTTGAAAGCTTTAGAACCAATAGAGACACTTTTTGCAAGCTTTAGAACCAATAGACATTTTTTGCAAGCTTTAGAACCAATAGATATGTTTTTGCAAGCTTCAGAACCAAGTGACATTTTTTGCATGCTTTAGAACCAATAGATATTTTTTTTGTAAGCTTTGGAAACAATAAACATGTATTGCAACCTTTAGAACCAATAGACAATGTTTGCAAGCTTTAGAACCAATAGACAATTTTTTTGCCAGCTTTAGAATCAATAGACATTTTTGCAGGTTTAGAACCAACAGGCACATTTTTGCAAACTTTAGAACCAATAGACATTTTTTGCAAGATTTAGAACCAATAGACATGTGCTTGCAAGCTTTAGAACCAATAGACACTTTTTGCAACCTTTAGATTCAATAGACAATGTTTGCAAGATTTAGAACCAATAGACATTTTTTGCAAGATTTAGAACCAATAGACATGTGCTTGCAAGCTTTAGAACCAATAGACACTTTTTGCAAGCTTTAGATTCAATAGACAATGTTTGCAAGATTTAGAACCAATAGACAATTTTTTGCCAGCTTTAGAACCAATAGATATTGTTTGCAAGAGTTAGAACCAATAGAGCCTATACTGGACTCGCTGGATGTCCCTATCCAGCTATCTAGCAAGTTAAACAATTAATCCAATAAAGACCCGTAGACACGAGATGTCGTTGATTCTTTACTGTATTCAACTGTAAAACTGTAACATACAAGCAGAAAGAGAAACCGCATATTTAGTAACGTTATACACTTGGTATAGAAACATAAACTATGATGCCACCACTAAATACAATGCTGTTATGTAAGACACCAGCCAGGGCACATGAAACATTCTTAACTGTTAATAATAGCAATGCTGCACAATAACGTATAAAGCTGCTGTTACACAAACATGATTACTCACAGACAATGCATCTAACAAACTGGTGCGGTGGAATGGCAGAAATTACACACTAGAATTACAGTGTACACCATGCGGTACTGTCCCTGAGCTGGGCTTACTGGCTTATGACAACTTCCTGCCTAACAGGAAAGGTAACCCAAAGCTGTAGGAACCTGAACATCCAGCAGGTGGCATTAATATTTGCAAACAGAAAGTGGTCCAGCACAGAGCCACTTTTTGCAAGCTTTAGAACCATTAGACATTTTTTGCAAGCTTTAGAACCAATAGACATTTTCTTGCAATGTTTAGAACCAATATAAACCCTTTTTGCAAGCCCTATAACCAATAGAGAACGTTTTTGCAAGCTTTAGAACCAATAGACATTTTTTTGCAAGCATTAGAACAAATTGACTTGTTTTTGCAAGCTTTAGAACAAATAGATACTTTTATTGCAAGCTTTAGAATCAATAGACATTTTTTGCAATCTTTAGCACCATTAGACATTTTTTGCAAGCTATAGAACCAATAGACATGCTTTTGCAAGCTTTAGACCTAATAGACATTGTTTTTGCAAGCTTTAGAACCAATAGACATGTTTTTGCAAGCTTTAGAACCATTAGACATGTTTTGCAAGCTTTAGAACCAATAGACATGTATTTGCAAGCTTTAGAACCATTAGAACCATTAGACATTTTTTGAAAGCTTTAGAACCTAGTTATTTTTGCAAGCTTTAGAACCAATAGATACACTTTTTTCAAGCTTTCGAACCAATAGAGACACATTTTGCAAGCTTTGGAACCAATAGGCATTTTTTGCAAGCTTTAGAAACAATAGATATTTTTTTGCAAGCTTTAGAACCAATAGGCTCTTTTTGCAAGCTTTAGATCCAATAGACATTTTTTGCAAGCTTTAGAACCAATAGAGACACGTTGTGCAAGCATTAGAACCAATAAACATTTTCTGCAAGCTTTAGAACCAACAGATACATTTTTGCAAGCTTTAGAACCAATAGACATTTTTGCAAGCTTTAGAAGCAATAGAGACACTTTTTGAAAGCTTTAGAACCAATAGAGATACTTTTTGCAAGCTTTAGAACCAATAGACATTTTTGCAAGCTTTAGAACCAATAAATATTTTTTTTGCAAGCTTCAGAACCAAGTAACATTTTTTGCATGCTTTAGAACCAATAGATTTTTTTTTGCAAGCTTTAGAACCAATAGACATGTTTTGCAACCTTTAGAACCAATAGACAATGTTTGCAAGCTTTAGAACCAATAAACATTTTTTTGCCAGCTTTAGAATCAATAGACATTTTTGCAGGTTTAGAACCAACAGACACATGTTTGCAAACTGTAGAACCAATAGACTTTTTTTGCAAGTTTTAGAAACAATAGACATTTTTTTTGCAAGCTTTAGAACCAATAGACATGTTTTTGCAAGCTTTAGAACCAAAACATTTTTGCAAGCTTTAGAACCAATAGAGACACTTAATGCATGCTTTAGAACCAATAGACATTTCTTTTGCAAGATTTAGAACCAATAGACATTTTTTGCAAGCTTTAGAACCAATAGACATGTTTTGCAAGCTTTAGAACCAATAGACAATTTTTGCAGGCTTTAGAACCAAGACATTTTTGCAAGCTTTAGAACCAATAGAGAGACTTAATGTAAGCTTTAGAACGAATAGATACCCTTTTTTGCAAGCTTTAGAACCAATAGACATTTTTGCAAGCTTCAGAACCAATAAACATTGTTTTTTGCAAGCTTTAGAACGAATAGACATGTTTTTGCAAGCTTTAGAACAATTAGACATTTTTTGCAAGCTTTAGAACCTAGATATTTTTGCAAGCTTTAGAACCAATAGAGACACTTTTTGCAAGCTTTCGAACCAATAGAGAAACTTTTTGCAAGCTTTGGATCCAATAGGCATTTTTTGTAAGCTTTACACACAATAGACATTTTTTTGCAAGCTTTAGAACCAATAGACATTTTTTTCGTAAGCTTTAGAACCAATAGAGACAATTTTTGCAAGTTTTGGAACCAATAGTCATTTTTGCAAGCTTTAGAAACAATAGACATTTTTTTGCAAGCTTTAGAACCAATAGACATTGTTTTGCAAGCTTTAGAACAAATAGACATATTTTTGCAAGCTTCAGAACCAATAAACATTTTCTGCAAGCTTTAGAACCAACAGATACATTTTTGCAAGCTTTAGAACCAATGGATATTTTTTTGCAAGCTTCAGAACCAATCGACATTTTTTGCAAGATTTAGAACCAATAGACATTTTTTTGCAAGCTTTAGAACGAATAGACATTTTTTGCAAGCTTTAGAACCGACATTTTTGCAAGCCTTAGAACCAATAGAGACACTTAATGCAAGCTTTAGAGAACGTTTTTGCAAGCTTTCGAATCAATAGACATTTTTTGCAAGCTTTAGAACCAATAGCCGTTGTTTTTGCAAGCTTTAGAACCAATAGACATGTTTTTGCAAGCTTTAGAACCATTAGACATTTTTTGCAAGCTTTAGATCCTAGATATTTTTGCAAGCTTTCGAACCAATAGAGACACTTTTTGCAAGCCTTCGAACCAATAGAGACACTTTTTGCAAGCTTCAGAACAAATTGACATTTCTTTGCAAGCTTTAGAACAAATAGACATTTTTTTGCAAGCTTTAGAACCAATAGAAATTTTCTGCAAGCTTTAGAACCAACAGAGACATTTTTGCAAGCTTTAGAACCAATATACATTTTTTACAAGCTTTAGAAGCAATAGAGACACTTTTTGAAAGCTTTAGAACCAATTGAGACACCTTTTGCAAGCTTTAGAACCAATAGATATTTTTTTGCAAGCTTTAGAACCAATTGACATTTTTTACAAGCTTTATAACCAATAGATATTTTTTTGCAAGCTTTAGAACCAATAGACATTTTTTGCAAGCTTTAGAACCAATAGACATTTTTTTGCCAGCTTTAGAATCAATAGACATTTTTGCAGGTTTAGAACCAACAGACACATTTTTGCAAACTTTAGAAACAATAGACATTTTTTTGCAAGAATTAGAACCAATAGACATTTTTTTTGCAAGCTTTAGAACCAATAGTCATGTTTGTGCAAGCTTTAGAACCAATAGACATTTTTTGCAAGCTTTAGAACCAAGAAATTTTTGCAAGCTTTAGAACCAATAGAGACACTTAATGCAAGCTTTAGAACCAATAGAGACCCTTTTTTGCAAGCTTTAGATCCAATAGACATTTTTTACAAGCTTTAGAACCAACATACATTGTTTTTTGCAAGATTTAGAACCAATAGCCATGTTTTTGCAAGCTTTAGAACCATTAGACATTTTTTGTAAGCTTTAGAACCTAGATATTTTTGCAAGATTTAGAATCAATAGAGACACTTTTTGCAAGCGTTCGAACCAACAGAGCCACTTTTTGCAAGCTTTGGAACCAATATGCATTTTTTGCAAGCTTTAGAAACAATAGACGATTGTTGCCAGCTTTAGAACCAATAGACATTGTTTGCAAGAGTTAGAACCAATAGAGCCACTTTTTGCAAGCTTTAGTACCATTAGACATTTCTGCAAGCTTTAGAACCAATAGACATTTTTTGCAATGTTTAGAACCAATAGAAACCCTTTTTGCAAGCCCTAGAACCAATAGAGAACGTTTTTGCAAGCTTTAGAACCAATAGACATTTTTTTGCAAGCATTAGAACAAATGGACTTTCTTTTTGCAAGCTTTAGAACAAATAGATAATTTTATTGCAAGCTTTAGAACCAATAGACATTTTTTTGCAATGTTTAGAACCAATAGAAACCCTTTTTGCAAGCCCTAGAACCAATAGAGAACGTTTTTGCAAGCTTTAGAACCAATAGAGACACCTTTTGCAAGCTTTCGAACCAATAGAGACATTTTTTGCAAGCTTTAGAACCAATAGACATTTTTTGTAAGTTTTAGAACCAATAGACATTTTATTGCAAGCTTTAGAACCTATGGAAATTATTTTTTGTAAGCTTTAGAACCAATAGAGACAATGTTTGCAAGTTTTGGAACCAATAGACATTTTTGCAAGCTTTAGAAACAATAGACATTTGTTTTGCAGGGTTTAGAACCAATAGACATTGTTTTGCAAGCTTTAGAACCAATAAACATTTTCTGCAACCTTTAGAACCAACAGATACATTTTTGCAAGCTTTAGAACCAATAGATATTTTTTTGCAAGCTTTAGAACCAATCGACTTTTTTTTGCAAGATTTAGAAACAATAGACATTTTGTTTGCAAGCTTTAGAACCAATAGACATGTTTTTGCAAGCTTTAGAACCATTAAACATTTTTTTGGAAGCTTTAGATCCTAGATATTTTTGCAAGCTTTCGAACCAATAGAGACACTTTTTGCAAGCCTTCGAACCAATAGAGACACTTTTTGCAAGCTTCAGAACAAATTGACATTTCTTTGCAAGCTTTAGAACAAATAGACATGTTTTTGCAAGCTTTAGAACCAATAGAAATTTTCTGCAAGCTTTAGAACCAACAGAGACATTTTTGCAAGCTTTAGAACCAATATACATTTTTTGCAAGCTTTAGAAGCAATAGAGACACTTTTTGAAAGCTTTAGAACCAATTGAGACACCTTTTACAAGCTTTAGAACCAATAGATATTTTTTTGCAAGCTTTAGAACCAATTGACATTTTTTACAAGCTTTATAACCAATAGATATTTTTTTGCAAGAATTAGAACCAATAGACATTTTTTTTGCAAGCTTTAGAACCAATAGTCATGTTTGTGCAAGCTTTAGAACCAATAGACATTTTTTGCAAGCTTTAGAACCAAGAAATTTTTGCAAGCTTTAGAACCAATAGAGACACTTAATGCAAGCTTTAGAACCAATAGAGACCCTTTTTTGCAAGCTTTAGATCCAATAGACATTTTTTACAAGCTTTAGAACCAACATACATTGTTTTTTGCAAGCTTTAGAACCAATAGCCATGTTTTTGCAAGCTTTAGAACCATTAGACATTTTTTGCAAGCTTTAGAACCTAGATATTTTTGCAAGATTTAGAATCAATAGACACACTTTGTGCAAGCGTTCGAACCAACAGAGCCACTTTTTGCAAGCTTTGGAACCAATATGCATTTTTTGCAAGCTTTAGAAACAATAGACATTTTTTGCAAGCTTTAGAACCAATAGGCACTTTTTGCAAGCTTTAGATCCAATAGACAATGTTTGCAAGATTTAGAACCAATAGACGATTTTTGCCAGCTTTAGAACCAATAGACATTGTTTGCAAGAGTTAGAACCAATAGAGCCACTTTTTGCAAGCTATAGAACAATTAGACATTTTTTGCAAGCTTTAGAATCAATAGACACTGTTTGCAAGCTTTTGAACCAATAGAGACACTTTTTGCAAGCTTTAGAACCAATAGAAATTTTTTGCAAGCTTTAGAACAAATTGACTTTTTTTTGCAAGCTTTAGAACAAGTAGACATTTTTTTGCAACCTTTAGAACCAATAGACATTTTCTGCAACCTTTAGAACCAACAGAGATATTTTTGCAAGCTTTAGAACCAATATATATATTTGCAAGCTTTAGAAGCAATAGACACTTTATGACAGCTTTGGAACCAATAGACATTGTTATATTTTATTGCACGTTTTAGAACCAATTGACATTTTTTACAAGCTTTAGAAACAATAGATATTTTTTTTTGCAAGCTTTAGAACCAATAGACATTTTTTGCAAGGTTTAGAACCAATAAACAATGTTTTGCCAGCTTTATAATCAATAGACATTTTTGAAGGTTTAGAACCAATAGACATTGTTTTTTGCAAGCTTTAGAACCTATGGACATGTTTTTGCAAGCTTTAGAACCATTAGACATTTTTTGCAAGCTTTAGAACCTAGATATTTTTGCAAGCTTTAGGACCAATAGAGACACTTTTTGCAAGCTTTCGAACCAATAGAGACACTTTTTGCAAGCTTTAGAACCAATAGGCATTTTTGCAAGCTTTAGAAACAATAGACATTTTTCTGCAAGCTTTAGATCCAATAAACACTTGTTGCAAGCTTTAGAACCAATAGACATTTTTTGCAAGGTTTAGAACCAATAGACATTTTTTTTGCAAGATTTAGAACCAATAGACATGTTTTTGCAACCTTTAGAACCATTAGACATTTTTGAATGCTTTAGAACCTAGATATTTTTGCACGCTTTAGAACCAAAGAGACACTTTTTGCAAGCTTTCGAACCAATAGAGACACTTCTTGTAAGCTTTAGAACCAATAGACATGTTTTGTAAGTTTTAGAACCAATAGACTTTTTTTTGCAAGCTTTAGAACCAATAGACATTTTTTGCAAGCTTTAGAACCAACAGACACATTTTTGCAAACTTTAGAACCAATAGACATTTTTTGCAAGCTTTAGAACCAATAGACATTGTTTTTGCAAGCTTTAGAACCTATAGACGTTTTTGCAAGCTTTAGAACCATTAGACATTTTTTGCAAGCTTTAGAACCTAGATATTTTCGCAAGCTTTAGAACCAATAGAGACACTTTTTGCAAGCTTTCGAACCAATAGAGACACTTTTTGCTAGCTTTGGAACCAATAGGCATTTTTGCAAGCTTTAGAAACAATAGACATTTTTCTGCAAGCTTTAGAACCAATAGACACTTGTTGCAAGCTTTAGAACCAATAGACATTTTTTTGCAAGGTTTAGAACCAATAGATATGTTTTTGCAAGCTTTAGAACCATTAGACATGTTTTGCAAGCTTTAGAACCTAGATATGTTTGCAAGCTTTAGAACCAATAGAGACATTTTTGAAAGCTTTCGAACCAATAGAGACACGTTTTGCAAGCTTTAGAACCAATAGACAATTTATGCCAGCTTTAGAACCAATAGATATTTTTTGCAAGCTTAAGAACCAAGTGACATTTTTTGCATGCTTTAGAACCAATAGATACTTTTTTTGCAAGCTTTAGAACCAATAGACATGTTTTGCAACCTTTAGAACCAATAGACATTTTTTTGTAAGCTTTAGAACCAATAGAGCCACTTTTTTTTGCAAGTTTTGGAACCAATAGACATTTTTGCAAGCTTTAGAAACATAAGACTTTTTTTGCAAGCTTTAGAACCAATAGACATGTTTTGCAAGCTTTAGAACCAATAGATATTTTTTTGCAACCTTTAGAACCAACAGAGATATTTTTGCAAGCTTTAGAACCAATATATATTTTTGCAAGCTTTAGAAGCAATAGACACTTTTTGACAGCTTTAGAACCAATAGACATTGGGTTTTTTTTGCACGTTTTAGAACCAATTGACATTTTTTACAAGCTTTAGAACCAATAGATATTTTTTTTGCAAGCTTTAGAACCATAGACGTTTTTGCAAGCTTTAGAACCAATAAACAATGTTTTGCCAGCTTTAGAATCAATAGACATTTTTGCAGGTTTAGTACGAACAGACACATTTTTGCAAACTTTAGAACCATTATACATTTTTTGAAAGCTTTAGAACCTAGATATGTTTGCACGCTTTAGAACCAAAGAGACACTTTTTGCAAGCTTTCGAACCATTAGATACATTTCTAGCAAGCTTTAGAACCAAAAGACATTTTTTGTAAGTTTTAGAACCAATAGACATTTTATTGCAAGCTTCAGAACCAATGGACATTTTTTTGAAAGCTTTAGAACCAATAGACATTTTTTTGTAAGCTTTAGAACCAATAGAGCCACTATTTTTGCAAGTTTTGGAACCAATAGACATTTTTGCAAGCTTTAGAAACAATAGACATTTTTTTGCAAGCTTTAGAACCAATAGACATTTTTTGCAAGCTTTAGAACCAATAGATATTTTTTTGCAAGCTTTACAACCAATAGACATTTTTTGCAAGCTTTAGAACCAATAAACAATGTTTTGCCAGCTTTAGAATCAATAGACATTTTTGCAGGTTTAGAACCAACAGACACATTTTTGCAAACTTTAGAACCAATAGACATTTGTTGCAAGCTTTAGAACCAATAGACATTGTTTTTGCAAGCTTTAGAACCTATAGACATGATTTTGCAAGCTTTAGAACCATTAGACATGTTTTGCAAGCTTTAGAACCTAGATATTTTAGCAAGCTTTAGAACCAATAGAGACACGTTATGCAAGCTTTCGAACCAATAGAGACACTTTTTGCTAGCTTTGGAACCAATAGGCATTTTTGCTTTAGATCCAGTAGACATTTTTTGCAAGGTTTAGAACCAATGTCTAATGTTTTTTTGCAAGATTTAGAACCAATAGACATGTTTTTTGCAAGCTTTAGAACCATTAGACATTTTTGAATGCTTTAGAACCTAGATATGTTTGCACGCTTTTGAACCAAAGAGACACTTTTTGTAAGCTTTCGAACCAATAGAGACACTTCTTGCAAGCTTTAGAACCAATAGACATTTTTTGTAAGTTTTAGAACCAATAGACATTTTATTGCAAGCTTCAGAACCAATGGACATTTTTTTGTAAGCTTTAGAACCAATAGAGCCACTTTTTTTGCAAGTTTTGGAACCAATAGACATTTTTGCAAGCTTTAGAAACAATAGACATTTTTTGCAAGCCTTAGAACCAATAGACATTTTTTTGAAACCTTTAGAACCAACAGAGATATTTTAGCAAGCTTTAGAACCAATAGACATGTTTGGGCAAGCTTTAGAACCATCAGACATTTTTTGCAAGCTTTAGAACCTAGATATTTTTGCAAGCTTTAGAACCAATAGAGACACTTTTTGCAAGCTTTCGAACCAATAGAGACACATTTTGCAAGCTTTGGAACCAATAGGCACTTTTTGCAAGCTTTAGATCCAATAGACATTGTTATTTTTTTTTGCACGTTTTAGAACCAATTGACATTTTTTACAAGCTTTAGAACCAATAGACACATTTTTGCAAACTTTAGAACCAATAGACATGTTTTGCAAGCTTTAGAACCAATAGACATTGTTTTTTGCAAGCTTTAGAACCTATGGACATGTTTTTGCAAGCTTTAGAACCATTAGACATTTTTTGCAAGCTTTAGAACCTAGATATTTTTGCAAGCTTTAGAACCAATAGAGACACTTTTTGAAAGCTTTCGAACCAATAGAGACACTTTTTGCAAGCTTTAGAACCAATAGGCATTTTTGCAAGCTTTAGAAACAATAGACATTTTTCTGCAAGCTTTAGAACCAATAGACACTTGTTGAAAGCTTTAGAACCAGAAGACATTTTTTGCAAGGTTTAGAACCAATAGACATTTTTTTTTGCAAGATTTAGAACCAATAGACATGTTTTTGCAACCTTTAGAACCATTAGACATTTTTTGAATGCTTTAGAACCTAGATATGTTTGCACGCTTTAGAACCAAAGAGACACTTTTTGCAAGCTTTCGAACCAATAGAGACACTTCTTGCAAGCTTTAGAACCAATAGACATTTTTTTGCAAGCTTTAGAACCAATAGACATTGTTTTTTTCAAGCTTTAGAACCTATGGACATGTTTTTGCAAGCTTTAGAACCATTAGACATTTTTTGCAAGCTTTAGAACCTAGATATTTTTGCAAGCTTTTGGACCAATAGATACACTTTTTGCAAGCTTTCGAACCAATAGAGACACTTTTTGCAAGCTTTAGAACCAATAGGCATTTTTGCAAGCTTTAGAAACAATAGACATTTTTCTGCAAGCTTTAGAACCAATAGACACTTGTTGCAAGCTTTAGAACCAGTAGACATGTTTTTACAAGCTTTAGAACCATTAGACATGTTTTACAAGCTTTAGAACCTAGATATTTTTGCAAGCTTTAGAACCAATAGAGACACTTTTTGAAAGCTTTCGAACCAATAGAGACACTTTTTGCAAGCTTTAGAACCAATAGACAATTTTTGCCAGATTTAGAACCAATAGATATTTTTTGCAAGCTTAAGAACCAAGTGACATTTTTTGCATGCTTTAGAACCAATAGACATTTTTTTTGTAAGCTTTCGAACCAATAGAGCCACTTTTTTGCAAGTTTTGGAACCAATAGACATTTTTGCAAGCTTTAGAAACAATAGACATTTTTTTGCAAGCTTTAGAACCAATAGACATTTTTTGCAAGCTTTAGAACCAATAGATATTTTTTTGCAACCTTTAGAACCAACAGAGATATTTTTGCAAGCTTTAGAACCAATATGTATTTTTGCAAGCTTTAGAAGCAATATACACTTTTTGACAGCTTTAGAACCAATAGACATTGTTATATTTTTTTTGCACGTTTTAGAACCAATTGACATTTTTTACAAGCTTTAGAACCAATAGATATTTTTTTTGCAAGCTTTAGAACCAATAGACGTTTTTTGCGAGCTTTAGAACCAATAAACAATGTTTTGCCAGCTTTAGAATCAATAGACATTTTTGCAGGTTTAGAACGAACAGACACATTTTTGCAAACTTTACAACCAATAGTCATTTTTTGCAAGCTTTAGAACCTAGATATTTTTGCAAGCTTTAGGACCAATAGATACACTTTTTGCAAGCTTTCGAACCAATAGAGATACGTTTTGCAAGCTTTAGAACCAATAGGCATTTTTGCAAGCTTTAGAAACAATAGACATGTTTCTGCAAGCTTTAGATCCAATAGACACTTGTTGCAAGCTTTAGAACCAGTAGACATTTTTTGCAAGGTTTAGAACCAATAGACATTTTTATTGCAAGATTTAGAACCAATAGACATGTTTTTGCAAGCTTTAGAACCATTAGACATTTTTTTAATGCTTTGGAACCTAGATATGTTTGCACGCTTTAGAACCAAAGAGACACTTTTTGCAAGCTTTCGAACCAATAGAGACACTTCTTGCAAGCTTTAGAACCAATAGACATTTTTTGTAAGTTTTAGAACCAATAGACATTTTATTGCAAGCTTCAGAACCAATGGACATTTTTTTGAAAGCTTTAGAACCAATAGACATTTTTTTTGTAAGCTTTAGAACCAATAGAGCCACTTTTTTGCAAGTTTTGGAACCAATAGACATTTTTGCAAGCTTTAGAACCAATAGACATTTTTTTTGCAAGCTTTAGAACCAATAGACATTTTTTGCAAGCTTTAGAACCAGTAGATATTTTTTTGCAAGCTTTAGAACCAATAGACATTTTTTGCAAGCTTTAGAACCAATAAACAATGTTTTGCCAGCTTTAGAATCAATAGACATTTTTGCAGGTTTAGAACCAACAGACACATTTTTGCAAACTTTAGAACCAATAGACATTTTTTGCAAGCTTTAGAACCAATAGACATTGTTTTTGCAAGCTTTAGAACCTATAGACATGTTTTTGCAAGCTTTAGAACCATTAGACATGTTTTGGAAGCTTTAGAACCTAGATATTTTCGCAAGCTTTAGAACCAATAGAGACACTTTATGCAAGCTTTCGAACCAATAGAGACACTTTTTGCTAGCTTTGGAACCAATAGGCATTTTTGCAAGCTTTAGAAACAATAGACATTTTTCAGCAAGCTTTAGAACCAATAGACACTTGTTGCAAGGTTTAGAAACAATGGACATTTTTTTGCAAGGTTTAGAACCAATAGACATGTTTTTACAAGCTTTAGAACCATTAGACATGTTTTACAAGCTTTAGAACCTAGATATTTTTGCAAGCTTTAGAACCAATAGAGACACTTTTTGAAAGCTTTCGAACCAATAGAGACACTTTTTGCAAGCTTTAGAACCAATAGACAATTTTAGCCAGATTTAGAACCAATAGATATTTTTTGCAAGCTTAAGAACCAAGTGACATTTTTTGCATGCTTTAGAACCAATAGACATTTTTTTTGTTAGCTTTCGAACCAATAGAGCCACTTTTTTTGCAAGTTTTGGAACCAATAGACATTTTTGCAAGCTTTAGAAACAATAGACATTTTTTTGCAAGCTTTAGAACCAATAGACATTTTTTGCAAGCTTTAGAACCAATAGATATTTTTTTGCAACCTTTAGAACCAACAGAGATATTTTTGCAAGCTTTAGAACCAATATATATTTTTGCAAGCTTTAGAAGCAATATACACTTTTTGACAGCTTTAGAACCAATAGACATTGTTATTTTTTTTTTGCACGTTTTAGAACCAATTGACATTTTTTACAAGCTTTAGAACCAATAGACGTTTTTTGCGAGCTTTAGAACCAATAAACAATGTTTTGCCAGCTTTAGAATCAATAGACATTTTTGCAGGTTTAGAACGAACAGACACATGTTTGCAAACTTTACAACCAATAGTCATTTTTGCAAGCTTTAGAACCAATAGACATGTTTTGCAAGCTTTAGAACCAATATACATTTTTTGCAAGCTTTAGAACCAATAGACATGTTTTTGCAAGCTTTAGAACCAATAGACATGTCTTTGCAAGCTTTAGAACCATTAGACATGTTTTGCAAGCTTTAGAACCTAGATATTTTTGCAAGCTTTAGAACCAATAGAGACACTTTTTGCAAGCTTTCGAACCAATAGAGACCCTTTTTGCAAGCTTTAGAACCAATAGACAATTTTTGCCAGGTTTAGAACCAATAGATATTTTTTGCAAGCTTAAGAACCAAGTGACATTTTTTGCATGCTTTAGAACCAATAGATATTTTTTTTGCAAGCTTTAGAACCAATAGACATGTTTTGCAACCTTTAGAACCAATAGATATTTTTTTGTAAGCTTTAGAACCAATAGAGCCACTTTTTTGCAAGTTTTGGAACCAATAGACATTTTTGCAAGCTTTAGAAACAATAGACATTTTTTTGCAAGCTTTAGAACCAATAGATATTTTTTTGCAATCTTTAGAACCAACAGAGATATTTTTGCAAGCTTTAGAACCAATAGACATGTTTGTGCAAGCTTTAGAACCATTAGACATTTTTTGCAAGCTTTAGAACCTAGATATTTTTGCAAGCTTTAGAACCAATAGAGACACTTTTTACAAGCTTTCGAACCAATAGAGACACATTTTGCAAGCTTTGGAACCAATAGGCACTTTTTGCAAGCTTTAGACCCAATAGACATTTTTTGCAAGCATTAGAACGAATAGAGACATGTTTTGCAAGCTTTAGAACCAATAGAGACACTTATTGAAAGCTTTAGAACCAATAGACATTTTTTGCAAGGTTAAAACCAATAGACATTTTGTTTGCAAGCTTTAGAACCAATAGACATGTTATTGCAAGCTTTAGAACCAATAGACATGTTTTGCAAGCTTTAGAACCAATATACATTTTTTGCAAGCTTTAGAACCAATAGACATGTTTTTGCAAGCTTTAGAACCAATAGACATGTTTTTGCAAGCTTTAGAACCATTAGACATTTTTTTGCAGGCTTTAGAACCTAGATATTTGTGCACGCTTTAGAACCAATAGACATGTTTTTGCAAGCTTTAGAACCATTAGACACTTTTTGCAAGCTTTCGAACGAATAGAGACACTTTTTGCAAGCTTTAGAACCAATAGAGACACTTAATGCAAGTTTAGAACCAATAGAGGCCATTTTTTTGCAAGCTTTAGAACCAATAGACATTTTTTCCAGGCTTTAGAACCAATAGATATTTTTTTTGCAAGCTTTAGAACCAATAGACATGTTTTGCAACCTTTAGAACCAACAGACACATTTTTGCAAACTTTAGAACCAATAGACATTTTTTTTGCAAGATTTGGAACAAATAGACATTTTTTGCAAGCTTTAGAACCAAGACATTTTTGCAAACTTTAGAACCAATAGAGACACTTAATGCAAGTTTAGAACCAATAGAGGCCATTTTTTTGCAAGCTTTAGAACCAATAGACATTTTTTGCAAGCTTTAGAACCAATAGACATTGTTTTTCCAAGCTTTAGAACCAATATACATGGTTTTGCAAGCTTTAGAACAATTAGACATTTTTTGCAAGCTTTAGAACCTAGATATTTTTGCAAGCTTTAGAACCAATAGAGACACTTTATGCAAGCTTTGGAACCAATAGGCATTTTTTGCAAGCTTTAGATCCAATAGACATTTTTGCAAGCTTTAGAACCAATAGAAACACTGTTTGCAAGCTTTAGAACCAATAGAGACACTTGTTGCAAGCTTTAGAGCCAATAGACATTTTTTGCAAGGTTTAGAACCAATAGACATTTTCTTTGCAAGCTTTAGAACCAATATACATGTTTTTGCAAGCTTTAGAACCAATAGACATGTTTTTGCAAGCTTTAGAACCATTATACATCTTTTGCAAGCTTTAGAACCTAGATATTTTTGCACGCTTTAGAACCAATAGAGCCACTTTTTGCAAGCATTCGAACCAATAGAGACACTTTTTGCAACCTTTAGAACCAATAGACATTTTTTGGGTTTTAGAACCAATAGACTTTTTATTGCAAGCTTCAGAACCAATGGACATTTTTTTGAAAGCTTTAGAACCAATATACATTTTTTTGTAAGCTTTAGAACCAATAGATACACTTTTTGCAAGTTTTGGAACCAATAGACATTTTTGCAAGCTTTAGAACCAATAGACATTTTTTGCAAGCTTTAGAACAAGTAGACATTGTTTTACAAGCTTTAGAACCAATAAACATTTTCTGCAAGCTTTAGGACCAACAGATTCATTTTTGGAAGCTGTAGAACCAATAGACATTTTTGCAAGCTTTAGAAGCAATAGAGACACTTTTTGAAATCTTTAGAACCAATAGAGACACTTGTTGCAAGCTTTAGAACCAATAGACATTTTTGCGAGCTTAAGAACCAATAGATATTTGTTTGCAAGATTCTGAACCAAGTGACATTTTTTGCATGCTTTAGAACCAATAGATATTTTTTTTGCAAGCTTTAGAACCAATAGACATGTTTTGCAACCTTTAGAACCAATAGACAATGTTTGCAAGATTTAGAACCAATAGACACTTTTTTGCCAGCTTTAGAACCAATAGGCATTGTTTTCAAGAGTTAGAACCAATAGAGCCACTTTTTGCAAGCTTTAGAACAATTAGACATTTTTTGCAAGCTTTAGAACCAATAGACATTTTTTTGCAATGTTTAGAACCAACAGAACCCCCTTTTGAAAGCGTTAGAACCAACAGAGAACGTTTTTGTAAGCTTTAGAACCAATAGACATTTTTTGCAAGCATTAGAACAAATGGACTTTTTTTGCAAGCTTTAGAACAAATAGATAATTTTTTGCAAGCTTTAGAATCAATAGACATTTTTTGCAAGCTTTAGAACCAATAGAGGTTGTTTTTGCAAGATTTAGAACCAATAGACATGTTTTTGCAAGCTTTAGAACCATTAGACATGTTTTGCAAGCTTTAGAACCATTAGACATGTTTTGCAAGCTTTAGAACCTAGATATTTTTGCAAGCTTTCGAACCAATAGAGACACTTTTTGCAAGCTTTCGAACCAATAGAGACACTTTTTGCAAGCTTTAGAACCAATAGACATTTTTTGCAAGCTTTAGAGCAAATTGACTATTTTTTGCAAGCTTTAGAACAAATAGACATTTTTTTGCAAGCTTTAGAACCAATAGACATTTTCTGCAAGCTTTAGAACCAATAGACATTTTCTGCAACCTTTAGAACCAACAGAGATATTTTTGCAAGCTTTAGAACCAATATATATTTTTGCAAGCTTTAGAAGCAATAGACACTTTTTGACAGCTTTAGAACCAATAGACATTGTTATTTTTTTTGCAAGCTTTAGAACCAATAGACATTTTTTTGCAAGCTTTAGAACCAATAAACAATGTTTTGCCAGCTTTAGAACCTATAGACATGTTTTTGCAAGTTTTAGAACCATTAGACATTTTTTGCAAGCTTTAGAACCAAGACATTTTTGCAAACTTTAGAACCAATAGAGACACTTAATGCAAGTTTAGAACCAATAGAGACCATTTTTTGCAAGCTTTAGAAGCAATAGACATTTTTTGCAAGCTTTAGAACCAATAGACATTGTTTTTCCAAGCTTTAGAACCAATATACATGGTTTTGCAAGCTTTAGAACAATTAGACATTTTTTGCAAGCTTTAGAACCTAGATATTTTTGCAAGCTTTAGGACCAATAGAGACACTTTATGCAAGCTTTGGAACCAATAGGCATTTTTTGCAAGCTTTAGATCCAATAGACATTTTTGCAAGCTTTAGAACCAATAGAAACACTGTTTGCAAGCTTTAGAACCAATAGAGACACTTGTTGCAAGCTTTAGAGCCAATAGACATTTTTTGCAAGGTTTAGAACCAATAGACATTTTCTTTGCAAGCTTTAGAACCAATATACATGTTTTTGCAAGCTTTAGAACCAATAGACATGTTTTTGCAAGCTTTAGAACCATTATACATCTTTTGCAAGCTTTAGAACCTAGATATTTTTGCACGCTTTAGAACCAATAGAGCCACTTTTTGCAAGCATTCGAACCAATAGAGACACTTTTTGCAACCTTTAGAACCAATAGACATTTTTTGGGTTTTAGAACCAATAGACTTTTTATTGCAAGCTTCAGAACCAATGGACATTTTTTTGAAAGCTTTAGAACCAATATACATTTTTTTGTAAGCTTTAGAACCAATAGATACACTTTTTGCAAGTTTTGGAACCAATAGACATTTTTGCAAGCTTTAGAACCAATAGACATTTTTTGCAAGCTTTAGAACCTATAGACATGTTTTTGCAAGTTTTAGAACCATTAGACATTTTTTGCAAGCTTTAGAACCAAGACATTTTTGCAAACTTTAGAACCAATAGAGACACTTAATGCAAGTTTAGAACCAATAGAGACCATTTTTTGCAAGCTTTAGAACCAATAGACATTTTTTGCAAGCTTTAGAACCAATAGACATTGTTTTTCCAAGCTTTAGAACCAATATACATGGTTTTGCAAGCTTTAGAACAATTAGACATTTTTTGCAAGCTTTAGAACCTAGATATTTTTGCAAGCTTGAGGACCAATAGAGACACTTTATGCAAGCTTTGGAACCAATAGGCATTTTTTGCAAGCTTTAGATCCAATAGACATTTTTGCAAGCTTTAGAACCAATAGAAACACTGTTTGCAAGCTTTAGAACCAATAGAGACACTTGTTGCAAGCTTTAGAGCCAATAGACATTTTTTGCAAGGTTTAGAACCAATAGACATTTTCTTTGCAAGCTTTAGAACCAATATACATGTTTTTGCAAGCTTTAGAACCAATAGACATGTTTTTGCAAGCTTGAGAACCATTATACATCTTTTGCAAGCTTTAGAACCTAGATATTTTTGCACGCTTTAGAACAAATAGAGCCACTTTTTGCAAGCATTCGAACCAATAGAGACACTTTTTGCAACCTTTAGAACCAATAGACATTTTTTGGGTTTTAGAACCAATAGACTTTTTATTGCAAGCTTCAGAACCAATGGACATTTTTTTGAAAGCTTTAGAACCAATATACATTTTTTTGTAAGCTTTAGAACCAATAGATACACTTTTTGCAAGTTTTGGAACCAATAGACATTTTTGCAAGCTTTAGAACCAATAGACATTTTTTGCAAGCTTTAGAACAAGTAGACATTTTTTTACAAGCTTTAGAACCAATAAACATTTTCTGCAAGCTTTAGGACCAACAGATTCATTTTTGGAAGCTGTAGAACCAATAGACATTTTTGCAAGCTTTAGAAGCAATAGAGACACTTTTTGAAATCTTTAGAACCAATAGAGACACTTGTTGCAAGCTTTAGAACCAATAGACATTTTTGCAAGCTTAAGAACCAATAGATATTTGTTTGCAAGATTCTGAACCAAGTGACATTTTTTGCATGCTTTAGAACCAATAGATATTTTTTTTGCAAGCTTTAGAACCAATAGACATGTTTTGCAACCTTTAGAACCAATAGACAATGTTTGCAAGATTTAGAACCAATATACACTTTTTTGCCAGCTTTAGAACCAATAGGCATTGTTTTCAAGAGTTAGAACCAATAGAGCCACTTTTTGCAAGCTTTAGAACAATTAGACATTTTTTGCAAGCTTTAGAACCAATAGACATTTTTTTGCAATGTTTAGAACCAACAGAACCCCCTTTTGAAAACGTTAGAACCAACAGAGAACGTTTTTGTAAGCTTTAGAACCAATAGACATTTTTTGCAAGCATTAGAACAAATGGACTTTTTTTGCAAGCTTTAGAACAAATAGATAATTTTTTGCAAGCTTTAGAATCAATAGACATTTTTTGCAAGCTTTAGAACCAATAGAGGTTGTTTTTGCAAGATTTAGAACCAATAGACATGTTTTTGCAAGCTTTAGAACCATTAGACATGTTTTGCAAGCTTTAGAACCATTAGACATGTTTTGCAAGCTTTAGAACCTAGATATTTTTGCAAGCTTTCGAACCAATAGAGACACTTTTTGCAAGCTTTCGAACCAATAGAGACACTTTTTGCAAGCTTTAGAACCAATAGACATTTTTTGCAAGCTTTAGAGCAAATTGACTATTTTTTGCAAGCTTTAGAACAAATAGACATTTTTTTGCAAGCTTTAGAACCAATAGACATTTTCTGCAAGCTTTAGAACCAATAGACATTTTCTGCAACCTTTAGAACCAACAGAGATATTTTTGCAAGCTTTAGAACCAATATATATTTTTGCAAGCTTTAGAAGCAATAGACACTTTTTGACAGCTTTAGAACCAATAGACATTGTTATTTTTTTTGCAAGCTTTAGAACCAATAGACATTTTTTTGCAAGCTTTAGAACCAATAAACAATGTTTTGCCAGCTTTAGAACCTATAGACATGTTTTTGCAAGTTTTAGAACCATTAGACATTTTTTGCAAGCTTTAGAACCTAGATATTTTTGCAAGCTTTAGGACCAATAGAGACACTTTTTGCAAGTTTTCGAACCAATAGAGACACTTTTTGCAAGCTTTAGAACCAATAGGCATTTTTGCAAGCTTTAGAAACAATAGACATTTTTCTGCAAGCTTTAGAACCAATAGACACTTGTTTGCAAGCTTTAGAACCAATAGACATTTTTTGCAAGGTTTAGAACCAATAGACATTTTTTTGCAAGAGTTAGAACCAATAGACATGTTTTTGCAACCTTTAGAACCATTAGACATTTTTTGAATGCTTTAGAACCTAGATATTTTTGCACGCTTTAGAACCAAAGAGACACTTTTTGCAAGCTTTCGAACCAATAGAGACACTTTTTGCAAGCTTTAGAACCAATAGACATGTTTTGTAAGTTTTAGAACCAATAGACATTTTATTGCAAGCTTCAGAACCAATGGACATATTTTTGAAAGCTTTAGAACCAATAGATATTTATTTTGTAAGCTTTAGAACCAATAGAGCCACTTTTTGCAAGTTTTGGAACCAATAGACATTTGTGCAAGCTTTAGAAACAATAGACATTTTTTTTGCAAGCTTTAGAACCAATAAACAATGTTTTGCCAGCTTTAGAATCAATATACATTTTTGCAGGTTTAGAACCAACAGACACATTTTTGCAAACTTTAGAACCAATAGACATTGTTTTTTGCAAGCTTTAGAACCTATAGACATGTTTTTGCAAGCTTTAGAACCATTAGACATTTTTTGCAAGCTTTAGAACCTAGATATTTTCGCAAGCTTTCGAACCAATAGATACACTTTTTGCTAGCTTTTGAACCAATAGGCATTTTTGCAAGCTTTAGAAACAATAGACATTTTTCTGCAAGCTTTAGAACCAATAGACACTTGTTGCAAGCTTTAGAACCAATAGACATTTTTTGCAAGGTTTAGAACCAATAGACATTTTTTTTTGCAAGATTTAGAACCAATAGACATGTTTTTGCAAGCTTTAGAACCATTAGACATTTTTTGCAAGCTTTAGAACCTAGATATTTGTGCAAGCTTTAGAACCAATAGAGACACTTTTTGCAAGCTTTCGAACCAATAGAGACACTTTTTGCAAGCTTTAGAACCAATAGACAATTTTTGCCAGCTTTAGAACCAATAGATATTTTTTGCAAGCTTCAGAACCAAGTGACATTTTTTGCATGCTTTAGAACCAATAGATATTTTTTTGCAAGCTTTAGATCCAATAGACATGTTTTGCAACCTTTAGAACCAATAGACATTTTTTTTGTAAACTTTAGAACCAATAGAGCCACTTTTTTGCAAGTTTTGGAACCAATAGACATTTTTGCAAGCTTTAGAAACAATAGACATTTTCTTTGCAAGCTTTAGAACCAATAGACATGTTTTGCAAGCTTTAGAACCAATAGATTTTTTTTGCAAGCTTTAGAACCAATAGACATTTTTGCAAGCTTTAGAACCAATAAACAATGTTTTGCCAGCTTTAGAATCAATAGACATTATTGCAGGTTTAGAACCAACAGACACATTTTTGCAAACTTTAGAACCAATAGACATTTTTTGCAAGCTTTAGAACCAATAGACATTTTGTTTTGCAAGCTTTAGAACCTATAGACATGTTTTTGCAAGCTTTAGAACCATTAGACATTTTTTGCAAGCTTTAGAACCTAGATATTTTTGCAAGCTTTAGAACCAATAGAGACACGTTGTCAGGTCTCGGGTTTGATCTAGTTTCTGCTTCTTATTGTTTTTTTAATATTAGAGTGTGCATTCTTGTTTTATTTTGGTGTCTCGTATCTCCTCTTGTTTCAGGTCCCATTTCCTATCAGGTCGTTTACCCTCATGTGATTATTGGCCCCGCCCTGATGTGTTTCACCTGTGTCTCGTTATCCCCTGCTAGTCTGTATTTAAGCCCTTTGTGTTTTAGTTCTCATTGCCAGTTCGTTGTGTATGCTACTTGGTATCACCTCGTTCCAGCTCTAGAAATCTTGTGACTTCGACCATTGCCTGTTTTTCGACTTCTGTTTTTTGCCTGCTCCTAGATTGTACTGTTGCCTCTGTTTTGCTTACCTGTGTACCGACTTGGACCGATTAAACTCTGAAGACTGATCTGCCCTGTGTCTGAGCCTGCATTTGTGTCCTCCTCCTTATTCAGTTCTGATATTACGAACTGGCCAACAATGGACTCAGCGGGCTCTGATCCTTTTCGTGCAGCACTCCAGAAGCAAGAGGAGCGCATCTCGCATTATGAGGGTCAACTCACTTCGATCATCGCCGGGTTCCGGGACCTCGGCGAGCGTCAGCAGGGGTTCCAGGCAGACATCGGTTCACAGGTGAACACTTTAAGTTCTTGGTTTGAACACCTGGTTACTCGGCTGAATTCTTTGTTTCCTGCTGCGGCTCCCGTGCCTGCCGAATCTGTTTCCTTGTCTGTGTCTCCAGGAGCTCCGAGGGCCACGGCTGCTGCAGCATCTCCATTCGTCCACCTGGCAAGACCGGAACACTTTTTAGGGGAATCGGAGAAGTGTAGACCTTTTTTGATTCAGTGTGGACTGCATTTCGAACTTCAAGCGGCTTCCTTTCCATCAGAACGCTCAAGAGTAGCCTTTATCATCACGCACATGTCGGGTAGGGCGGAGGCTTGGGCCACGGCGGAGTGGTCTCGGAATTCTCCTGTTTGCCAGACGTCGGTCCTGTTCATGGAAGCTCTGTCTCGCACGTTTGATCACTCCAATCCTGGCCGAGAGGCTTCACAGAACCTGGTCTCCATGAAACAAGGTAATCGCTCAGTTATGGATTTTGCTATTGACTTTCGAACTGTTGCTGCTAAGAGTGGATGGAATGAGGCTGCTTTGTTGGATGCTTTTCGCAATGGATTGTCTGAAGCTATCAAAGATCAATTGGCTCCACTAACCCTGCCTTCCGACTTCGAGTCTATGATTTCCCTGGCTGTCCAGATTGATGCTAGGCTCAGAGAAAGAGAGCGAGAGAGGAGATCGACAGCAATTCGGTCCTCCTCCCAGCAGTGGCGGCTAGTCTGTATTTAAGCCCTTTGTGTTTTAGTTCTCATTGCCAGTTCGTTGTGTATGCTACTTGGTATCACCTCATTCCAGCTCTAGAAATCTTGTGACCTCGACCATTGCCTGTTTTTCGACCTCTGTTTTTTGCCTGCTCCTAGATTGTACTGTTGCCTCTGTTTTGCTTACCTGTGTACCGACTTGGACCGATTAAACTCTGAAGACTGATCTGCCCTGTGTCTGAGCCTGCATTTGTGTCCTCCTCCTTGTTCAGTTCTGATAATTTACACTGTATGGTTGGCTGGTCTCTTGTCCCCTCTTGTCTCACTGCACAGACATCTTGTCGTTGGTCACCTAACAGGACACCAGCTCTGGCCTTGGAAAGCCTGGCATGCCTTCACACACTTTTCTAAGTCAAGTGAGGTTTCTTGGAGAAGTCTCTCATGCAGCATGTCATTTCTTATGCCTCGTATTATTCTATCACTTATCAGTGAATCCTTCAACTCTCTGAAATTGCAATGAGCTGCCAAGAGCTTCTGTTCTGTTTAGAACAAATGACTCCCCTTTTTCTTGGCTCCTTGTAAAGAATCAATACCTGTCGATGGTCTCGTTCCTCACGGGTTAACAATGCTGTTCAAAAGCATCGAGAGCCTGCACTAGCGTCACTTCTTGTACGTTGCCATCCGGTGTCCGTGTCCGTGTCCCTCGTGGTTTTATCGTTTGGTAGAGCTCTCTCCCTTGTGGTCCAACTATTTACATGAGCATTTTCCTCTTTATCTTATCATCCTTCCCTGCCATGCTCAAATCAACCTCAAGCTCAAATTCATCCCTCCATTGTCTCCACTCCATTGGCAGGTCCATTATATATCCACATTCAGACTTCTTCAGCGATTCTTCCATCTTCACCTTTGCCTTCTAGAAGTATGCATCACTTGGTTATTGATCTTATTAAAACATTGTTTTTAGTTTGAAGTCGTACTGTGCGCACCAAACCCATAACATCAAGCATAATATCATATATTGTCCAAAACACAAAGCTCAAAGTTTGACAGCATGAAACGTTTTCCTTCATGTCCAATCAACTCATGGATATGTTGTTACAATGATGTTGAAGTGTGAAAAACATTAGAGAGAATAATAGGATTTTTAGTATTAACGTTCACTATGATGTTTTGTTTAAGATCTGGATCATTAGCAGAGGTTTCAAATCCCAGCTCATGTTTTGGCCATTCTCTGTCTGGCTTACAGAGTAACTCTGGTCCATTGATCCATCTCTTATTGTTTAAGAAGCGGTCTGCTGTCAGTCCTCTGGAAGCTTCATCCGCTGGATTTTCTTTTGTGTTAAAATATTTCCATGAATGAAACATCAGTAGCTCCCAATGCTCTTTCCATTGCCAAATTGTCTTTGTCCAAATCTAACTCTCTGGTCTCTTTGGCTCTATCATCTGGTAGAATGCTTCCAATACAACGCAATTGGTGCTGATCCACTTGGAAGGCATGAATCCTCCCTTATTGCAGAGGGAAGTCAGATGTTTTACCATTTGAATTGCTTCCTGCTCAGTAGACATGGATTTTAAACAATCACCCACATAGAAATGATTCTTCAAAGTGGTTATCATTCCACTGTAAAATGAACTTTGTTGTCCTCTGCGGTCTTCTTTGATGCAAAGTTCACACAACTTGTTGATGACACTGCTCCAAAGAGATGTACCTTCATCTTGTATTCAACAAGATATTGTTGTACATCCCCTTCAGGCCACCATAAGAATCACAGGTAGTCAATGTGTTTTTCTGATACTTTGACAATGAAACATCGCTCTGATATCAGCCATCAAAGCAATTGGTTCTTGTCTGAATTTAATGAGAACTCCAATGAGTGAGTTGGTAAAGTCTGGACCTTGCAGTAGTTGACAATTGGCGATGTTCCTTTGAAGACTGTAGCCCAGTTAAATACCATCCTCAAAGTCCCTTTATTCGAGTGAAACACCCCATGGTGCGGAATGTATCATAGCTCTCCATCACTTCGATTCAGTTGGTTTGTTGGTACCAGTTCAGCATAATCTTTGTCAATCATATCCTTTAGGAAAGACGTACATTCCTCATGAAATTTTGTATTCTTGTCAAACTTGCGTTTCAAATTGTGGATGCGTTGCTCTGCCATATGACAATTAATCGGCAGACTGACACTGTCTTGTTTGAAAGGTAAGTCCAAACAATAGTGTCCGTCTATCATCTTTACTGAGTAGTTCATAATATCCAAGAACTTTAATTCTTCCCTGGACATTTCTTCAGATTCCTTACTAGTTCTTTCATTGAAGTCATGATTGTATTGCTTGACCAATAGCTTTTCTAATTTACCAGTAGATATTTGATTAACAGCAGCGGCAGGGTAGTTCTTCTGGTTCCCGCTTTCGTTGTTCCTTCTCAAGGAGCGATAGATAACCCATCCAAGTAGGTTCTTCACAGCAAACGGTCCTTGGCTCCTCACAATCTATATCGGTTCCAATGCCTTCAATGCATTTGTTCCGATAAGTAGGTCAATAACAGAATCTATTTTAGATATTTTTACATCCTTCAAGTAAGGCCATTGTCTCAAGTCCTCATGACTGGGTATATTGTGATGACCAATAGGCATGGTTTCATGTGTAAACACTTCAGATATTGGTATCAAATTATCTTCATCCAGACTAGATATTTCCATACTTGTAATGTAATGATTAACGGACTCCTCTTTATTCATGGTATGCAACCGAATCTTAATCTCCTCTCCTGTGATGTCCAGCCTTCTCATCAAGCCTTCTATGCAGAAGGTAGCCAAACTTCCGTGATCTAAAAATGCATATGTTTGCAACACTGTATTCGTCTTGCTATTCCTTACCTGAACTGGTAAGATAGAGAAGATACAGGCTTCTACCCCAACACCAATTTGAGCAGTTACTTGAGGTGAGGTGACAGCATCACTAGTAGCTGGCCTCTCCTTCTGTTCTATTTCTGCAGCCTGTCCGCGTTTTTATTATTTTTGTCTGTGTTTTTATGTAGTGTTTGTTATTTTATGTTGGGGTGTGTGTGGGGGGGGGTGGGGTGGGGGGGGGGGGGAACTTTTTGAATCTCTCCCTGCACTGGAGACCCGACCTTTTCTCGTCGGGTCTCAGTCGTCGTTGAGGCCGCAACGAGGAGCGGCCTCCAACAGGAAGAGACCGGGGACTCAGGTGTCGACTCACCGTTGCCGTCGCGGAGCTGGCCGAGTCCGGAGCGGTGGAGGAGCGCTGCTGCTGCTGATGCTGTTGTTGCTGATGCTGTTGTTGCTGCTGCTGCTGCTGCTGCTGCTGCTGCTGCTGCTGCTGCTGCCGCTGCCGGAGAGTCGGAGGCTCTCTACAGGTCTGTGGACGACGGCGCCGGGAGCCCACGGCTCCCTGGGGGGAGACCGCTTTTCGGGGCTTCTGCAGCGGCGACTTCTCCCGCCCGAGTTGCGGGGTCGAAGAGCTCCTGGAGCGGGGCCTGACACCACTGCCCCGCGCGGCTGGAATGGCCGCGGACTTTGCGAGCGCACACCGGGGGCTCCAACATCAAGACCCGGTGTGCGACCTCACACCACCCGGCGTGGCTTTAATGGCCGCGGGACAATCGCCATCGCCAGCCGGGGGCTATGACTTTGACTCTGACATCTGGGGGGGGGGGGAGAGTGCAGTGGAGAGAGAAGTTTATTTGGCCTTCCATCACAGCTATGTGATGGATGTTTATGTTAAATGTAATTATGTTGTGTCTGAGGTCTATTTGTGTGTAATGTATGGCTGCAGAAACGGCATTTCGTTTGGACCTCCAGGGGTCCAAATGACAATTAAATTGACTCTTGACTCTTGACTCTTGACTCTCTTGACTCTTTTATTTGCTCCGGTTTCCATTATTCGACCTGCTTTATCTCACCACTTTTCTCTCAGTCAGCTGGGCAGTTTTAGAATGATGGGTCTAGTATTACTAACAAAATTCATCTCCCCCATGTGGTTGAGATTTTTCATCGAGCTACACCAACCTCTAAATTTAGCAAAATCAATGCCTCCCACATCTTCTGGTTTGATATCTTTCCAAGCGTAGGCCTTCTCCATGTATACGTTAGGAATCCTCTGTTCAAAGTAACATTAGCAAATTTGCAGATGACACAAAGCTGGGTGGCAGTGTGAACGGTGTGGAGGATTCTATGAGAATGCAGGGTGATTTGGACAGGTTGGGGGGAGTGGGCAGATGCATGGCAGATGAAGTTTAATCAAGATTCAAGAAGTTTATTGCCATGACAACAAGTTGTTAGGAATGTGTCTTGGTTCGCTCTCAGACAGATACAATACAGTACAATACAACCACCACATACACCACAATGGATAATACAGACAATATATTCAGGAAGGACAACAGCGTCATGTTAAACGTAAGTGCAAGTGCAAGAGAAAGTGCAAAGTGATTAGTGCAAATTCAAATGTCTGTTGGCTTGGAGGTAGGTGCTGTCTCTGAAGCGAGATGTTTTACTTTTAATGCTTCTATATCTCCTTCCTGATGGGAGGAGATTAAAGAGGTAATGTGCCGGGTGAGAGTGGTCTGCTATGATTTTTTTGGCCTTTCTGGTGAGTCTTGTTGAGTAAAGTGATGTCACTGAGGGAAGTCTGCTGCAACCGATGATCTTAGAAGCTCGGCGCACTATTCTCTCCAGCCGAGTCTTATCCTGCGAGGTTGTGTGACCATACCAGACAAGCATGGAGAATGTGAGTATGCTTTCTATGGTAGACCTATAGAAGTGGGTCATGGCTGGTCGACTGACCCTGAATTTGTTTGAGCTGCCGCAGGAAGTAGAGTCGCTGGTGGCACTTACTGATTATGAGACTGGTGTTGAGCTCCCATGATAGGGATTGATGTATGGTGGTCCCGAGGAACTTAAAGGAGATGACCCTCTCAACCACCTCTCCATTGATGAAGGGAGGGAGGAGGGGGGTGGCCTTCTTTCTGAAATCAACAACCAGCTCCTTAGTTTTTGAGATGTTAAGTATGAGGTTGTTGTCCTCACACCACCTTACTAGCTCCTCTACTTCACTACGGTAAACAGTTTCGATGTTATTGGTAATAAGACCTGCCACAGATGTGTCATCTGCAAACTTAAATAACAAGACAGTCAGAGTGTGAACAGCAAAAATGTGTGTATATAGAGTACAGAAGAGGTGATAAAACGCAACCCTGGGGGGCACTGATGTTCAGGAACCTAGCCAGTGAGACATGGTTACTAATTTTTACCACCTGTTTTCTGTCACATAGAAAGCTATAGATCCATTTACATAGAGATGAGTTGACCCCCCGTTCCTGTAAAGTGTGTATCAACTTTACAGGAACGATGGTATTAAATGCGGAGCTAAAATCCACAAAAAGAATGCGAGCATATGTGGATCTGGATTCCAGGTGTTGGAGGATGGAGTGCACACAGAGGGACACTGCATCATCTACACTTCTGTTGGCTCTGTAGGCGAATTGATAGGGATCAAGTGTAATGAAATTGCCAGCACTTTCAGCTGCCCAAGCAGCTTGTATGAAACGGCACTGATTACTGCCGTTTCCCTGATGCAGGTAAGTTGGTAGAAGTTGTAGGTGAACCTTTTATGTTCTGGTGCTCCGCAAAGGTCGCCACAGGCAGGCGCCATCTTGGGTTTACAGCTGTGTAGTACCGTAATACCATGTAAAGGGTGGCATGCATGTATGTGTAGTGAAGATTATAAATGGTTCTTGGTTTCTTGGTCCTCCAAAATATTCCGAATGGAATTTAAACTGGAGGTGGTGGAGGGAGGACTTAAGCCAGAAAGGGTTATTGGGAAGAAAGAGCTACTTTAAATTTAGTTGCATCTGGTTGGGTAACTATAGTTGGGTGGAGATTCCATGCTTTAATTGTGCGGGGGAGAACGAATTGCTGTACACATCTGTCTTAGTAGCTGGAATCACAAATTGGATCGAATGCCCTCGTCTGCTCCTAATTGGTTTGGTTTGGTGTAGGTCTTGTAATCTATGTCGAGCTGACCATTTAACATTTTATAAAAACAGGTCAAACAGTGAACTTCACGTCTGTCTTGTAGAGGGTTCCACCCCCAGACAATTCAGAAGTTTGGTGCCACACGCTTTTCTCTCATAGGTGTTAGTAACAAATCGAGCTGCCTGTCTTTGGACCCGTTCGATGGATGAAATGTTTGTATTTGTGTATGGGTCCCATGCTGCAACTGCGTAGTCCAAATGAGGTCTAACGAGGGTGAAGTATAGCTTCTACTAATTAACACAAATTAACACACTACTAAACATGAAGAGGCGTTCCGATCGGCAGCGGCACGACAGTGGCTCTGCTGCAGTGTGTCCAGGTTGGTGGTTGGTGTGCGATATTTTGGCAGGGGGCAAAGTCCGTTTATCAGTCTTATAGCCTGCGGGAAGAAGCTGAGGAGCATCCTGCTGGTTTTGCAGCTAATGCTCCTGTACCTCTTCCCAGATGGCAGGATGGAGCATATGTGATGCGATGGGTGGTAGGGGTCTTTGATGATGGAGATGGCTCTGCTGATACATCTCTTCCTGTATATGTCCAGCAGGAAAGGGAGTGGAGCACCAATAATCCTGCTGGCGGTCTTCACAATTCTGTCTAGTTGGTGCCGTTCATACGCCTTGCAGCTCCCGAACCAGGAAGTGATGCCGTAGGTTAATGTTCTCTCGGTTGTCCTCCTATAAAAAGTTCGTAGGTGTGCAGTGGGGAGACCTGCTTTACATAGTCTTCGGAGAGGGTGTAGTCGCTGCTGGGCTCTGTTGACCAGTGCTGTGGTGTTGGTCGTGGACGTCAGGTCATCTGACAGGTGTAGTCCTAGGAACTTCACGCTGCTGACACTTTCCACATCAGCTCCATCGATGTGCAGAGGTGTATGGTGATGTTTCCCCGCCCTCCTGAAGTCAACCACCATCTCCTTAGTTTTTCCCACGTTGAGAATGAGGTTGGGGATTTGCACCAACCTGTGAGCAGCTCCACATCCATCCTGTATGCCGACTCATCATTGTCACTGATGAGACCCACCACTGTTGTGTCATCAGCGAACTTGTTGATGAAGTTGTCATTGAGTCTAGCAGTACAGTCGTGTGTAAGCAGACTAAACAGCAGGGGGCTTAGGACACAGCCTTGGGGTGAGCCAGTGCTCACGAATATGGTTTTTGATGTCCTACTGCCCACCCTGACTGTCTGCTGCCGTTGCGACAGAAAGTTCAGGACCCAGTTACATGTGCCAGCATCAACCCCCAATAGCTCTAACTTCTCCACCAGCTGCTGCAGAATGATTGTGTTAAAAGCAGAGCTGAAGTCTATGAAGAGGATCCTGGCATAAGTATTTTTCCAATCAAGGTATGACAGTACGAGGTTCAGTGTTGTTGAGACTGCGTCCTCTGTGGATCGGTTGGCTCTGTAGGCGAACTGCAGTGGGTCTAGGTCGACAGGTAGACTATTTTTGATATGCTGCATAACCAGTCGCTCAAAACACTTCATTACTATGGGTGTTAGAGCCACTGGTCGAAAGTCATTATGGCAGGCTGGGTTTGGTTTCTTCAGGACAGGGACGATGGTGGCACTCTTAAGACAGTTGGGCACTACTGCCTGGCTGAGTGAGATGTTAAAAATGTCTGTGAAGACATCTTTCAGTTGCTCGGCGCAGTCTCTTAAAACGCATCCAGGAATGTTGTCCGGCCCTGCAGCTTTGCGTGGATTGATGCTGGCAAAGACCTTTTTAACTCTGGCTGCGGACAGCCTGAGCGACTGGTCACTGGGAGATGGCAGTAGTGCACGTGTCTGGGTGCTGTTTTTAACCTCAAACCGTGCATAGAACTCGTTCAGTTCATCTGGTAGAGAGGGGTCGTTTTGGCATATCCGCAGCGGGGGGAGGGGGGGCTTGTAGTCAGTGATGGTATGAAATCCCTGCCACAAGCGACGTGTGTCTTTGTCATTTGCGAAGTGGCTATTAAGTTTTTGTCCATACAGCCTCTTTGCTTCCCTGATCCCCCGGGATAGGTTACTCCTTGCCAGTTTGTATGCTGTGTTGTCCCCAGATTTGAATGCAGCATTCCGGATTCTCAGTAGGGAACACACTTCCCCAGTTGCCAAGGTTTCTGATTGGCACGCCTCCTGATGGTTTTTACCACCGTTACATCATCAATGCATTTATTGATGTATCTGATGATGGATTCTGTGTATTCTTGGAGGTTGATGCCACTGTCATCTGTTGCTGCCTCTCTGAAAATGGCCCACTGTGTGGTTTCAAAACAGTCTTGTACTGCTGCGGTAGCTCCCTGTGGCCATGTTCTGACTTCTTTGACCGTTGGCCTGTCCTGTTTCACCCTGGGTCTGTATGCAGGTGTGAGCATAACCGCTAGGTGGTCAGAGTTGCCGATATGGGGGAGGGGGCTGCTTTATATGCATCTTTAATGTTGGTGTACACCAGATCTAGTTTGTTCTTTCCCCTGGTTGCAATGTTCACATGCTGGTAGAATTTAGGCAGAACAGATGTAAGACTTGCCTGGTTGAAATCGCCAGCTGCCATGAAGAAAGCATCTGGATGTTCCCTCTGCTGCTCACTGATGTTGTTGTAGAGCTCTGTCATAGCATCCTTCACGTCCGCGCTCGATGGTACATAGACGGCCGTTATGAAGACAGCTGTTAGTTCTCTGGGTAAGTAGAAGGGTCGGCATTTCACAGTCATTAGCTCCACGTGGGGTGAGCAGTAAGTGGAAATCACCACAGCATCCCGGCACCATGATCTGTTCACATACACAGCCAGCCCCCCTCCTCTTGCCTTACCAGCTAGCGAAGCTACTCTATCAGCTCTGTATAGCATAAGTCCCTCCAACTGGATCGCAGCGTCTGTGATGTTCTGATTCAGCCAGGTCTCCGTTAGGACGTAAACACAGCAGTTCTTCACGCTTCATTGGGAAGCTCTCCACGCTCTGAGGTAGTCCATCTTGTTGTTGAGGGAACGGACATTTGCCAGCATGACTGTAGGCACTGCCGGTTTGTGAGGTTCGCGTTTAGCATTGTTTTATCAATCTCTTCACGAGACATTCAAAGCTGTAGAAAGATAAATCATCAACACACACTCTCTTGATTATTAGTTTATTTATTGTCAAAGTAAAACAGTCAGATATTCATCCAAACTTCTTCTTGATAAGTACATTTTACCCTTGGTCAAACTCCAGCATGTGGCTCCGAAACATTACAAAATGTCTTTGGTGTTGGAAAGCTCCGACCATTGGTCGAAAGCTGTATCGTCCCACCATGCTTCCTCCGAACTAAATAAACAACTACAAGCTTCTTCCAAGAATCCCCGCAGCAAACACGCCTCCAACTATATAATATATCCCACCCACATAATTACTGGCAGACAACATTTACATGCAAATTACTTAATTTATCACACAAAATTAAGCCAAACGGTCACTACACTCACTCTCTCACTCACACTCTTCACTCACTCATCTAGTCACACACTCACTCACTCTCACTCACTCATCTGCTCACACTCTCTCAATCACTCACTCACACTCTCGCTCACTCTCACTCACTTACTCATCTACTCACACTCACACCTCTCATTCACTAACATACTCACTCACACTCATACTCACTCTCTCACTGTCTCACTCACTCACTGTCACTCTAGAGAGATAGAGAGAGATAGAGAGATCTCTATCTGTCTCTCTCTGTCTCTCTCTGTCTCTCTCTATCTCTCTCTATCTCTCTATCTCCAGTGAGCAAGTGTTCAAAGAAGCTCACATACAAAGATCTGCAGTTCCTACTCTTTTTTCTCTCTCTTCCTTCATCCGTTGTAACTTTGCTGTAACTCATATGTTCACCAGACACGGACTGCCCCGAATCACCATATTGAACACAGATGTTAAACACAAATTGCCTGCGGTGTCAGTGAAAACCTTCTGTATGTATATTTTTGTAAATAGTTTTCAATATTCCTTGTTTTTAATTAGTTTTTAAGAAATAGCTATTATTAATGAATTTCAGTGCAACAATTTGTTTTTTGAAATAAACTTTTGAGAGATTTAACGCCTTGGCTTTGGTGGCTGTTATTTTTCTGCTCTGACCTTAACCACTGCTCTCTGCGTGTTGTTTATTTGTTGTTCTGAGTTTAGTTCCATGGTATGGATTAGGTATTGGCAGTACTGCCATCTCTTACACATCACTGATCCAAGCACAAGCCTGATTTCCCAATAAGTTGTTCATGCACTATTTATGGTAACTCCCTTCAATAACATTATGGAGATAGACCCAAAGTAGCTGGAGTAAGTCAATGGGCCAGGCAACATATCTGGAGAAAAACGCTAGGTCATTTTGTTTAGTTTAGAGATACAGCACGGAAACCGTCACCTTCAGCCACTGAATCCATGCCGATCAGCGATCCCCACACCCTAACACTATCCTACACACACTTACTTACTTAGACTTAGTTCCTCCCACACTGTTGAGTGAATTAGGCAGCAAGCTTTGGCCATTCTGTTTGGTTATGTGCGGCGTCTTCCACCCTCGATAGGTTAGCGTCCCGGGCTTCCATGTCCCACCAGAATGTTCACCTCATGTGAGTTTTGGGCGGCCTCTTGTTCATCTTCCGTCAGCTTGCCGTGTCATTGCTATCTCAGGTGCACGTTCTGGTGATATTCTGAGTACATGCTGCAGATTTCATTCTGCGTCACTCCATGTCCTGGCTCAGGGGCTTTGTTGCAGTTTCCCAGTAGATCTCCTCGTTTGTGATGTGGTCTCTGTAGCTAGTCTTCAGGAAGCTGCGTTGTTGGGTTGCATCTAATTTGCTTTTCATCTTCACATTGATTTTCCATGTCTCACTGGCTCATACAGAGGGCTGTAGGGAGGACTGCGGACTGGAAGAGTTGGACTTTTAGCATCTTGTATATCCCACCTCAGGACCATATTGGCTGCATTGGTCTGAAGACTGATGCAGCTTTACCAATTCGGGGAATTTATCAATTTTACCAAAGCCAATTAAACCCGAGCATCTTTGGCGTGTGGGAGGAAACCGGAACACCTGGAGAAATCCCATGAAGGTTACGGGGAGAACGTAAAACTCCGTACAGACAGCACCCATAGTGTGGATCGAACCTGGGTCTCTGGCACTGTAACGCAGCTGCTCTAACGCGGGTGACATTTCGGGTCGGGACTCTCCTTCAGACTGAAAATAGAGGGGAGGGAACTAGAGGTCAGAATAGACTAGAAACATAGAAAATAGGTGCAGGAGTAGGCCATTCGACCCTTTGAACCAGCACCGCCATTTAATATGATCATGGCTGATCATCCAGAATCAGTACCCTATTCCTGTTTTCTCTCCATATCCCTTGATATCCCTAGCCCTAAGTGCTAAATCTAACTACCTTAAACATATGGACCAGTATAGAACAAACCAGGGCCGGCAATAGATGACCAAGGAAGGGTGGAGCCCATAATGGCCCATTGTTGGCTTGGGAAGAGGTGATGACAAAGTCAACATGGATTTGTGCCTGGAAGTTGGACTAATCATCTTGAATGGTGCCGGAGGATTGGCGTACTGCGCATGTTGTTCCATTGTTTAAAAAGGGTTCTAAGAGTAAACACAACAATTATAGATCTGTTAGTTTGACGTCAGTGGTGGTCAAATTAATGGAAAGGATACTTAGAGATAATATATATAATCATCTGCATAAACAGGGTCTGATTAGGAACAGTCAACGTGGATTTGTGCCTGGAAGGTTATGTTTGACTAATCTTCTTGAATTTTTTGAACAGGTTACTCGGGAAATTGATGAGGGTAAAGCAGTAGATGTTGTGTATATGGACTTCAGTGAGGCCTTTGAAAAGGTTCCTCATGGAAGGATGGTTAAGAAGGTTCAATTGTAAAGTATTAATGATGGAGTAGCAAAATGGATTTAACAGTGACAGAATGGAGAGAAGTTTAGGGGTAACATGAGGGGGAACTTCTTTACTCAGAGAGTGGTAGCGGTGTGGGATGAGCTTCCAGTGGAAGTGGTGTCGGCAGGTTCATTGGTATCATTTAAAAATAAATTGGATAGGCATGTGGATGGGAAGGGAATGGAGGGTTATGGTATGAGTGCAGACAGGTGGGACTAAGGGAAAAAAGTTGTTTGGCACGGACTTGTAAGGCCGAGATGGCCTGTTTCCGTGCTGTAATTGTTATATGGTTATATGGTTAATGGGAGATGCCAGAGAGTCATGGTGGATGGCTGTTTGTCAGGTTGGAGGCAGATGACTAATGGGATGCCACAGGGATCTGTGTTGGGTTCACTGTTGTTTGTCATGTACATCAATGATCTGGATGATGGAGTGGTACATTGGATTATTATGTATGCAGATGATACTAAAATAGGTGATGCTGTGGGTAATGAAGTGGGTTTTCAAAGTCTACAGAGAAATCTAGGCCATTTGGAAGAGTGGGCTGAAAGATGGCAGATGGAGTTTAATGCTGATAAGTGTGAGGTGCTACATCTTGGCAGGACAAATCAAAATAGGACGTACATGGTAAATGGTAGCAAATTGAGGAATGCAGTTGAACAGAGGGATCTAGGAATAACTGTGCTTAGTTCCCTTAAGGTGGAATCTCATGTAGATAGGGTGGTAAAGAAAAGTTTTGGTGTGCGGACCTTTATAAATCAGAGCATTGTGTATAGAATATGGGATGTAATTTTTAAATTGTACAAGGCATTGGTGAGGCCAATTCTCGAATATGGTGTACAATTCTGGTCGCCATATTATAGGAAGGATGTCAACAAAACAGACAGAGTACAGAGCAGATTTACTGGAATGTTGCCTGGCTTTCTGCACCTAAGTTACAGAGAAAGGTTGAACAAGATGGGTCTTTATTCTTTGGAACGCAGAAGGTTAAGGGGGGACTTCATAGAGGTATTTAAAATGATGAGAGGGATAGACAGGTTTGACGTGGATAAGCTTTTTCATTGAGAGTAGGGAAGATTCAAACAAGAGGACATGATTTGAGAATTAAGGAACAGAAGTTTAGTGGTAACATGATGGGGAACTTCTTTACTCAGAGAGTGGTAGCTGTGTTGAATGAGCTTCCAGTGGAAGTGGTGGAGGCAGGTTGCGATTTTATAATTTAAAAATAAATTCGATAGGTAGATGGACGGGAAAGGAATGGAGGGTTATGGTCTGAGTGCAGGTAGATGGGACTAGGGGAGAATAAGTGTTCAGCACGGACTAGAAGGGCTGAGTTGGCCTGATTCCGTTTTGTAATTGTTATATGGATGTAATTAACATTATTTCTGACCCAAAACATTGTCTATCATGTTCTCCAGAGATACTGTCCACTCAGGTATTTTGTGTAGACCAGCATCTGCAGTGGAGCAGTCTGAAGAAGGGTCTCAACCCAAAACATTACCCATTCCTTCTATCCAGAGATGCTGTCTGACCTGCTGAGTTACCCCAGCATTTTATGTCCAGCATCAGCAGTTCTTTGTTTTCACATTCTCCCTTCTACCCATTCCTCCCCCACTTCCAATTCCTCCGTCTGCACCGCATCTGCACCCAGGATGAGGTGATCTAGACCAGGACATGGGGGATGTCCTCATTCTTTAGGGAACGGGGTCCCCTCTTCGATTATAGATGAGGCTCTCTCCAAGGTCTCGTCTATATCTGGCATTTCTGTTCTCACTCCCCATCCCCTACTCGTAACACGTACAGAATCCCCCTTGTCCTCACCTTCCACCCTACCAGCCATCGCACCTGCACCCCCACATGCACCTCCTTTCCCCATTTTGTACCGACATTTGATGCATTAACATTTAAACGACGTAGGAAGGAACTACAGATGCTGGTTTACATCGAAGATAGACACAAAAAACAGCGGGTCAGACAACTTCAATGGAGAAAAAGAACAGGTGACATTTGGGTCCAGACCCTTCTTCGGACTCAAGTCCATTGCCATCTGTAAAAAATCTTTCATGTTTCAATGGTAGACTTCCAAAATATATTGGACATTTGGGCACAATTCTAGAAAGTTTAGTTTAGAGGTACAGCGCAGAAACAGGCCCTTCAGCCCACTGAGTCCATGCTGACCAGCGATTACTCGCTCATTAATACTAGCCCACAGACTAGGGACAATTTACCATTTTACCGAAGCCTATTAAGCTACAAACTTGTATGTCTTTGGACAGTTGGAGGAAACCAGAGGCCCCGGAGAAAACCCACTCAGTCACGGGCCAAACGTACAAACTCCGTACCACCAGGACCCGTAGTCAGAATCGAACCTGGGTCTCTGGAGCTGTGAGGCAGCAACTCTACCGCTGTGCCATCCCTGAATGTATCCAACTGTAAATCCTTGCTGTTGTACCTGAATGGGCTTTCCAAATACACAGAGCGGCGTCCTCTGTTACAGGATTCTCAGTAGGATTTACATTAGAGTGCAAGGATTTCTGGCTGCCCATTGCTATGAATCCAGCTGTTTTCCTTGCTGGTTCTGGTTAGACAGATGTTTCCCATAAATAGTCTAGTGACCCAAATGAATTGGAGAAGTGAGATTCACAACACACAATGCAGTCCAGAAATCAGTTGAGCATTTTGATGAATATGTTCTTTTAAACATGATTAGTGGTGGAATGTGCAACTTCTCATGTATGGTCTGTAAACTCTTCCTACATTGTCATCTAATTATGTTTCTAAACTGCTAGCCAAACAATGTTAAATCCCAATGAACTGTAATGATCAAAAATGGCTGATGCAAAACGTTGCAAAAGTCATGCTACATACCTTTGAGTTTTGCTTCTAGAGATACAGCATGGAAACGGGACCTTTGGCCCACCGAGTCCATGCTGACCAGTGATCACCTGTACACTAGTACTATGCTACACACTAGGGCCAATTCACAGAAGCTAATAATCTGTACATCTTTGGATACCCATTCTAATGACTTTGCCTGCCCATTCCTTCCACAGATGCTGCCTGACCTGCTGAGTTACTCCAGCACTTTGTATTTTGCTCAAGATTCCAACATCAACATTCTCTGTGTTCACATTCTATTCTCACTTGGTTCTCAGATACATTAAAACGTTTATACTTTGGAGATTTCTCCACCTTAGTTCCTCTTACATCTTCAAGCTTTGCAAAGCCAAATAATTAGTTTAGTTGGTGATACAGCGTGGAAACAGGCCCTTCATCCCACCGAGTCCACGCCGACCAATGATCACCCTACACACTAGGGACAATGTACAGAAGCCAAGTAACCTACAAACCTGCTTGTCTTTGGGATGTGGGAGGAAGCCGGAGCACCCGGAGAAAACCCACATGGTCACGGGGAGAACATAGGAACTCCGTACAGACAGCACCCATAGTCAGGATCGAAGTAAGTAAGTAAGTTTAATTTATATAGCACGTTTTAAGTCAACTCGCATTGACCCCAAAGTGATTTACATAAATTAAATAGTAAGTTCCATTACAAACAATAGAAAAAGGTTAAAAAAAAAAACATCATACAGAAACATAGAAAATAGGTGCAGGAGAAAGCCATTTGGCTCTTCAAGCCAGCTCCGCCATTCAATATGATCATGGCTGATCATCTCCAATCAGTACCCCATTCCTGCCTTCTCCCCATATCCCTTGATTCTGTTAGCTGAGAGCTATATCTAACTGATAGGCTGATTATCTGCTAGGGATTGTGTGAATCTGGGGCACATATTGCGAACTGTGGAACTGGTTAACCGACCTTTTAGTGGAAGAAGGGGGTGGGGGGGAGGAGGAAGGGGAGCATATGTAGACGTTTCCTTAACTCAGAGTTTACATCACTGGGCAGTGAGTTGTTCCTCCATGTTGTGTACAGTATCAATCTGGCAAAGGAGGAGGCCTGGGGCACATTTCTTATGAAATAAGTAAGTAAGTAAGTTTATTGGCCAAATATTCACATACAAGGAATATGCCTTAGTGCTCCACCCACAAGTAACAACATGACATACAGTGACAGTTATGAATGATTCAGAAAACACTAAACATTAATAATAATAAAACATTATTGAGAACAGACTCTACAATGGCCGTGTAGAATTGGACCATCATTACCTGTGGCAGATTGTGGTTCCTCAGCTGCTGCAGGAAGTACATCCTCTGTTGTACCTGTTTGACTGTGGAGTCGATGGTATCCCCCCACTTAAGGTCCTTGGAGATGATGGTTCCCAGGAACTTAAAAGACTCCACAGATGTGACTGTGGTGTTGTTGATGGTGAGTGGTGTGAGGGGAGGGGAGCGCTCCTAAAGTCTACAATCAATTCCATATATGTACATGTATGTACCTGTACACTGTGAATGGCTCGATTGCAATAATGTATAGTCTCTCCACTGCAAAAAGCTGTTCATAAGTGACGGGAGCAGCATTAGGCCATTCGGCCCATCGCTTCCACTATGCCATTCAATCATGGCTGATTAAGAAAGAACTGCAGATTCTGGACAAATCGAAGGGAAACGAAAATGCTGGAGAAACTCAGCTCGTGATGCAGCATCTATGGAGCGAAGGAATAGGTGACGTTTCGGGTCGAGACCTCTCTTCAGACTGATGTGGGGGGAGGGCGGGTAGAAGAAAGGAAGAGGTGGAGACAGTGGGCTGTGGGCTGTGGGAGAGCTGGGAAGGGGAGGAGAAAGCCAGGAGCAAAGATCTCCGCTCTATGATCTTTGGCCAGGACTAACCCCACTCTTATCCTCGCCTCTCCTCTCCTGCGCTGTCCAATCCCCATCACTCTCCCCTCTCCCCCTCCTGCTCCCTCCCTCTCCCCACCCCTCAAATCCAGCACCAAAGATGATTGTAATATAGTGGAGGTGAGATATTGTCCTCTCCTCTCCTCTAGTCTCCTCTCCTCTAATCAACTCTCCTCTACTCTCATCACTTCTCCCACCCTTCCCCGCTCGCCTCTCCCTTCGTCTCCTCACCTACTCCCCACTCCTCTCATTTCTTCCCCTCTTCTCCCCTCTCATCTCCTCCCCTCCTCTCTTCTCCTTCTCCCTCTCCTCTCCCCCTCACAACCCCTCTCCTCACGGCTCGTCTCTCCTCCCCTCTCCTCTCGCCCTGCCCCGCCCCTCTCGCTCTTCTCTCCCTTCTTCTCTTCTCCCCTCTCTTTCCCCTCTCTCTCAGTCCTCTCCTCTCCCATCCTCTCCTCTGCACCCCTCTCCTCTCCCCTCCTCCCCGCTCCTCTTCACACCTCTCCACTCTCCGCTCTCTGCCTCTCCACCCCTCCCCTCCCCTCCCTACCCTCTCCCCCCACACCTCTCCTCTGCTTTTCTCGCTCCTCCTCTCTTTTATTTTCCTCTCCTCCCCACCGCACCTCCGCTTTCCTCTCCCCTCCTCCCCTCCTCACCTTCCCTCTCCCCTCCTCGCCACTCCTCACCTCTCCTTTCCCCTCCTTTCCTCTCCCCTGCTCTCCTCTCCTCTCCTCTCCTCACTTCTCCCCTGCTCTCCTTTCCTTTCCCCTCGTTTCCCCTCCTCTCCTCTCCTCCCCTCCTCCCTCCCATCTTCTCTCCCCCCTCTTCTCTCTCCCTCTTCTCTCCTCCCTCTTCTCTCCTCTCCACTCCTCTCCCTCCAACCTGTTGTGTCTGTGTAGGACTGTCCTTACAGTCATCACAAGATGGCTCCGCCCCTATTGTATATTTTCTGGGAATCAGTCCGGTGGAATCTTGGCTGGAATAAAATCCAATTTAAGGGGCTGTCCCACTGCGGGGACCTAATTGGCAAGGATAGAAGAATTTGTCCTCAACTAATACTCGCAGCATGGTCGACACGAGGTCCAAGGAGGTCTTTGTAACTCTCCTTCATGCTCGAGAGTAGTCCCCGCGTACTCGAGGCCTCAGCTAGGTCACGGCGAATTTTTCAACATGCTGAAAAATGCCCGCGAGTTAAAAAAAGGTCGCCATGGAAAACATCGTGGCTTCAGTCAAAGTAGGTCGAAGTAAGTCGGCATGTTGTTCCTAGGTAGTCGAGGGTAGTTGAAGGTAGTCGTAGATAGTCTTCAACAGTCGAAGAGGTCGAAGGAGGTCATCTTCACTCTCCACTATTCAGTGTCCAATTTTCCCGAAGCTAATCCAAGCTGGTCTTCAACATGCTCGAAGAGGTTGAAGGAGGTCTTCCACATAGTTGAAGGATGTCTTCAGCGTGACACTTTTTCAAACTCTCCTAAACTCTTCTAAACTCACCAATTAGGTCGCCGCAGTGGGACAGGCCCTTTACTGACATGAGACAACATGAATCTGTATTGAGATACTACCCATCAAACACTACAATACCCTCTCCTCTCCTCCACTCTCCTCCCCTCCCCTCCCCTCTCCTCACCTCCACTCTCCTCCCCTCCCCTCTCCTCTCCTCACATCTCCTCTCCTCTCCTCCACTCTCCTCCCCTCCCCTCTCCTCTCCTCCCCTCTCCTCTCCTCACATCTCCTCTCCTCACATCTCTCCTCTCCTCTCCTCCACTCTCCTCCCCTCCCCTCTCCTCTACTCACATCTCCTCTCCTCTCCCCCCTTTCTCCTCCCGTCTCACCCGCTCTCTCCTCTCCTCTCCCCCTTTCTCCTCCCCTCTCCTCTCCTCTCCACTGCTCTCTCCTCTCCTCTCCTCTCCCCCTTTCTCCTCCCCTCTCCTCTCCTCTCCACTGCTCTCTCCTCTCCTCTCCACTACTCTCTTCTCCTCCCCTCTCCTCTCCTCTGCTCTCTCAATTTCAGATCAGATCAGATTCAGATTTAGATTCAAAGATTCAGATTCAACTTTAGTTGTCATTTTCAGTGTACAGTACAGAGACAACGAAATGCAGTTAGCATCTCCCTGGAAGAGCGACATAGAATATGATTTCAATATATGGGTGGGTGATTGGCAGTCACCGAGGAACATTGTTGAGTAGAGTGACAGCCGCAGGGAACAAGCTGTTCTTGGACCTGCTGGACCGGCAACGGAGAGACCTGTAGCGTCTCCCGGATGGTAGGAAGGTAAACAATCCATGGTTGGGGTGAGAGCAGTCCTTGGCGATGCTGAGCGCCCTTCGCAGACAACGCTTGCTTTGGACGGATTCAATGGAGGGGAGCGAGGAACCGGTGATGCATTGGGCAATTTTCACCACCCTCTGCAATGCCTTCCGGTCGGAGACAGAGCTGTTGCCATACCATACTGTGATACAGTTGGTAAGGATGCTCTCGATTGTGCTGTCCTCTCCTGTCCTCTCCTCCCCTCTCCTCTCCTCTCATCACTTTCCCCTTCCTACCTCCCTCATCTTCTATCCCCCCCTTATCTCTCCCCTTCTCCTCTGCTCCACTCCTCTACCCCTCCACTCTCCCCTCCTCCCCTCATCTACTCCCGTCATCTTGAATCCTACCCTCTCGTCTCCTCTCTCCTCTCCCCTCTCCTTTCCACCACCCTCTCCTCTGCTCCCATCACCAATCCCCTCCGCTCTCCCCCTCCCACACCCTCTCTCTCACCACCTTCAAATCCAGCAGCAAAGATAACTGAAATATTGTGTAGGTGAGAGATTGTCTCCTCTCCTCTCCTCTCCTCTCCTCTCCTCTCCTCTCCTCTCCTCTCCTCTCCTCTCCTCTCCTGTGCCCCATCTCCGCCCCTCTCCTCACCCTACCTATCCCCTCCTACCCTCTCCTCTCTTCCACTCCCTTCCTCTTCATCTGCTGTCCTCGACCCTCCTCCCATCTCCCCCATCTCCTCTCCTCTCCTCCCATCCTCTCAGCTCTCTCCCTCTCCCACTCCTCCCCCCCTACTCCTGCCCTGTCCCCACTGTCCCCCTGTCCTCCCCTCCCTTCTCTGCTTGTCTACTACCTTCCCTTCTTCCATCTCCGCTCCTCCCCTCCATTCCTCTCAACCCCCTCTCCTACCCTCCCTCTCGCTCCGCTCCCCTACTCTCCTCTCTCGTAACCTCACCTCTCCTCCCCTCTCCTATCCTCCTCTCTTCTCCCCCTCTTCCCTTCTCCTATCACCTCCTCTCCTCTCTTCCCTCCAATCCAACACCAAAGATAATTGGTGGAGGAGAGATTGTATCATCTCCTCACCTCTCCTATTGCCACTCCCCACCTCTCCCTCCTCAACTCTCCACTCTCCCCTCCTCTCCTCCTTTCCCATATCCCGTCAAGCCCCGTCAAGCCCCCAGACAAGCCCAGCAACCGCCACCATCAACGAGAAGCCGAGTCTCCGAGATCCAGCGCCGGTGATAACTTCAGGACACATCGGTAAATGGTGCAGATCTGATGCGGTCAACTTAACTAGCCGGAGGTCTACCATGTCACTAGTCATACGTCGTGTAACCAGCAAAGCCAGCCTGTGAAGCCAGTTGGGTGAGTGGGCAAATGCATGGCAGATGCAGTATAATGTGGATAAATGTGAGGTTATCCACTTTGGTGGCAAAAACAGGAAAGTAGACTATTATCTGAATGGTGTCCGATTAGGAAAAGGGGAGATGCAATAAGTCCTGCGTGTCATGGTACACCAATCATTGAAAGCAGGCATGCAGGTGCAGCAGGCCGTGAGGAAAGCAAATGGTATGTGGGCGTTCATAGCAAAAGGATTTGAGTATAGGAGCAGGGAGGTTCTACTGCAGTTGTACAGGGTCTTGGTGAGACCACACCTGGAGTATTGCGTACAGTTTTGGTCTCCTAATCTGAGGAAGGAGATTCTTGCCATGGAGGGAGTACAGAGAAGGTTCACCAGACGGATTCCTGGGATGTCAGGACTTTCATATTGAATATTGAATTGAATATATATTCCATGTTATTTGAACCTCAGTGAGGCTCAAACGAAACTTAGTTTCCACAGCCATACAAACAGAGACAATTTATACAGACATACAAACAATTCAATTTACACAAACATACACCACAGTGAACCTCCTCCTCACAGTGAAGGAAGGCAAAGTCTTTTCACTCCCCTGCACCATTTTTCTCCCAATCTTCCACTCCCTTCCTCTTCATCTGCTGTCCTCGACCCTCCTCCCATCTCCCCCATCTCCTCTCCTCTCCTCCCATCCTTTCAGCTCTCTCCCTCTCCCACGCCTCTCCCCCCTACTCCTGCCCTGTCCCCATTGTCCCCCTGTCCTCCCCTCCCTTCTCTGCTTGTCTACTACCTTCCCTTCTTCCATCTCCACTCCTCCCCTCCATTCCTCTCAACCCCCTCTCCTACCCTCCCTCTCGCTCCGCTCCCCTACTCTCCTCTCTCGTAACCTCACCTCTCCTCCCCTCTCCTATCCTCCTCTCTTCTCCCCCTCTTCCCTTCTCCTATCACCTCCTCTCCTCTCTTCCCTCCAATCCAACACCAAAGCTAATTGGTGGAGGAGAGATTGTATCATCTCCTCACCTCTCCTATTGCCACTCCCCACCTTTCCCTCCTCACCTCTCCACTATCTCCCCTCCTCTCCTCCTTTCCCATATCCCATCCTCCCGTCTCCTCTCGTTTCCTCCCCGCACCTTTTCTATCCTCTATCCTCTCATCTCCTCTCCTTTGCTCCCCTCGCCACTGCTCTCCTCCCCACACCTTTTCTCCACATCTCCTCTCCCCTCCTCCCCTCTCCTACCCTCTCTTCTCTCCTCCCTCCTCCACTAGCCTCCTCTGCTCTCCTCGTCCCTCTTCCCATCTCCCCCTCTCTCCTCTCCTCCCCTCTCGGCTCCCCTCTGCTCTCTCATCTCCTCTCCTCCCCTCCACTCCTCTTATCCCCCGTCTCCTACCCTCCCTCTGCTTACCTCTCCTCTCCTCTCTCTTCCCTTCCCCTCTCCTCTCCCGACCTCCCCTCTGCTACCTCCTCCTGTCTTCTCGTCTCCCCTCCCCACAAATCCAGCACCAATGATAATTAGTGGAGATAAGAGATTATCTCCTCTCCTTCTCCTTCTCCCCTCTCCTCTCCACCCCTGTTGTGAATGAGAATATGATGAGCATATTTGAAGGTCATGGGCGATGGTACACATGCGCAGAGAGACTCAAGATGGTGATTTCAATACAAGAAGAATGTTAAGTACCTGTGTGTTCTCAGTCTTATTTAAGTCAGTTTCCAGCAGAAATATCTAGCAATTTGGCGACGAGGATGTTGATTCCGTTAGCAGGAACAGAATCGCAGTCGATTTGAGATATTCTCAAGATCGAACATAAAGTTAAAAACAAGATATGTATTTGGTTTGCAAAGAGTTGGAACGGGAACGCATGATCGCCCTGCAACAGGCAGTGCTGTAGCGGGACAGCACAGCTAGAAGCTAGACACTAGCACCTAGAAACCTAACCAGCAGAACAGCAACTGTGTCTGCTTACCAGTGCCGTGCAGCCCCCGGACAAGCCCAGCAACCGCCACCATCAACGAGAAGCCGAGTCTCCGAGATCCAGCGCCGGTGATAACTTCAGGACACATCGGTAAATGGTGCAGATCTGATGTGGTCAACTTAACTAGCCGGAGGTCTACCATGTCACTAGTCATACGTCGTGTAACCGGCAAAGCCAGCCTGTGAAGCCGGTTGGGTGAGTGGGCAAATGCATGGCAGATGCAGTATAATGTGGATAAATGTGAGGTTGTCCACTTTGGTGGCAAAAACAGGAAAGTAGACTATTATCTGAATGGTGGCCGATTAGGAAAAGGGGAGATGCAATAAGACCTGTGTGTCATGGTACACCAATCATTGAAAGTATGCATGCAGGTGCAGCAGGCCGTGAGGAAAGCAAATGGTATGTGGGCGTTCATAGCAAAAGGATTTGAGTATAGGAGCAGGGAGGTTCTACTGCAGTTGTACAGGGTCTTGGTGAGACCACACCTGGTGTATTGCGTACAGTTTTGGTCTCCTAATCTGAGGAAGGAGATTCTTGCCATGGAGGGAGTACAGAGAAGGTTTACCAGACTGATTCCTGGGATGTCAGGACTTTCATATTGAATATTGAATTGAATATATATTCCATGTTATTTGAACCTCAGTGAGGCTCAAACGAAACTTAGTTTCCACAGCCATACAAACAGAGACAATTTATACAGACATACAAACAATTCAATTTACACAAACATACATCACAGTGAACCTCCTCCACACAGTGAGGGAAAGCAAAGTCTTTTCACTCCCCTGCACCATTTTACTCCCGATTTTGAAGACCCAGGCGGACGATGATAAGTCCCACGACCATTAAGGCCGCGTGGGGCGTTGTACGGTCCCACTCCGGGTCTAAATGTCACAAAGCTGGAACCCCCTGCGGGTGCTGGAATATTCCGGGTCGTTCCAACCCCGCGACATGGGCTGGAAAAGTCGCGTTGCGGGAGCTACGAAAAGCGGTCTCTCACCCGGACCCGCGAGCTCCCGATGTCCCACCGGACCCACGAGCTCCCGATGTTCCACCGGACCCACGAGCTCCCGATGTTCCAGTCCACCGGACCTGCGGATGCAGCTGGAGCCTCCGAGCACCGGGGTCGGGCCGCAGCATCGAGCCACCACCGCTCCCCGAGGCGGGCCAGCCCCACGATGATGAGTCTGCAGCTCTGCGACAGGAGCCCCCAGGTCGTTCCGGCTGGGGCCACTCCATGGTGCTAGGCCCCAACGACAACGGAGACCTGACAGGAAAATGGTTGGGTCTCCCGTGCAGGGAAGAGAATTTTAAAAGTTTCGCCCTCCGCTCCCCCCCCCCCCCCCCACATATACACAGTTAAAAACAGGATTAAAAACACAAACTATATTTAGCTCGACAAAATTTTTTAAAAAGACAGACAGGCTGAAGGGGCCGCTGGAACACGGAGTCTCGCCGCCACCAATCTGTTCGTATTGGTGGAAATGTCCCAGCCTCGATAACAATCAGCATGGGAGCACCACAAGGCTGTCTGCTCAGCCCCCTGCTGAACTCACTCTATACCCATGACTGCATAGCGAACCACAGTGCGAACTCCATCATCAAGTTCGTGACCACACCACTATTGTGGGGCGTATCACTGATGGGGATGTGTCAGAATATAGAAGAGAGATCGAGCAACTGTCGATATGGTGCCAGCACAATAACCTGGCCCTCAACACCAGCAAAACCAAGGAACTGATTGTGGACTTTGGAAGGAGTAGGAGGGGGACCCACAGCCCCATTTATATCAACGGGTCGATGGTTGAAAGGATCAAGAGCTTCAAATTCCTGGGCGTGCACATCTCTGAAGATCTTTCCTGGTCCGAGAACACTAATGCAATTATCAAGAAAGCTCATCAGCGCCTCTACTTCCTGAGAAGATTACGGAGAGTCAGTTTGTCAAGGAAGACTATCTCTAACTTCTGCAGGTGCACAGTAGAGAGCATGCTGACCGGTTGCATTGTGGCTTGGTTCGGCAATTTGAGTGCCCTGGAGAGGAAAAGACTACAAAAAGTAGTAAACACTGCCCAGTCCATCATCGGCTCTGACCTTCCTTCCATCGAGGGAATTTATCGCAGTCGCTGCCTCAAAAAGGCTGGCAGTATCATCAAAGACCCACACCATCCTGGCCACACACTCATCTCCCTGCTACCTTCAGGTAGAAGGTACAGGAGCCTGAAGACTGCAACAACCAGGTTCAGGAATAGCTACTTCCCCACAGCCATCAGGCTATTAAACTTGGCTCGGACAAAACTCTGATTATTAATCATTTTCTGTTATTTGCACTTTATCAGTTTATTAATTCATGTGTGTATATATTTATATTACGGTATATGGACACATTTATCTGTTTTGTAGTAAATGCCTACTATTTTCTGTGTGCTTAAGCAAAGCAAGAATGTCATTGTCATATACAGGGACAAATGACAATAAACTCACTTTAACTTGAACTTGAACTTGAACCGTCTTATGAAGAAAGACTGGATAGACTCGGCTTGTAATCGCTAGAATTCAGAAGATTGAAGGGATGTCTTATAGGAACTTACAAAATTCTTAAGGGGTTGGACAGGCTAGATACAGGAAGATTGATCCCGATGTTGGGGAAGTCCAGAACAAGGAGTCACAGTTTAAGGATAAGGGGAAAGTCTTTTAGGACCGAGATGAGAAAAACTTTTTTTTTCACACACAGAGTGTTGAATCTGTGGAATTCTCTGCCACAGAAGGTAGTTGAGGCCAGTTCATTGGCTATATTTAAGAGGGAGTTAGATGTGGCCCTTGTGGCTAAAGGGATCAGGGGGTATGGAGAGAAGGTAGGTACAGGATACTGAGTTGGATGATCCATCATGATCATATTGAATGGCGGTGCAGGCTCGAAGGGCCGAATGGCCAACTCCTGCACCTATTGTCTATGTTTCTGTGTTTCTATGTTTCAAAGCCAGCCCGTGAAGCCAGCAAAGCCAGCCCATGAGGCCAGCTCGAGAGGTCACCCACTGATGCACCGGAGTCCAGAGACAGTCAAGTCGGAACGGGGAATTCATCGCAGCAAATGCTGGACTTTATGAATTTACTGCATTGTTTATTGATAACTATAATTTAGAGGATATATGCGTGCATTGCATGTATATGGCTGGAAATGTATTAGTATATTATTATATTAGTATATTATTAATATTAGTGTGTTGGTATAAATCGATTATTATATTAGTATATTATTATATTGGTATATGAGTATGAATCGATTAGTATAAGAGAATTATTGGTAGTGAATTTACTGGAAAACTGCTCAGTGATACTGTAAAGGAATTAAGTCAATTGCAGATAACATTGTGTAAGAGGATGGCACATTGTGTACCTGAGTTGCAACAGTTTAACCATGGCTAATACAATAGTTGGGAATGTGCCTCAGTTAGAATCTGGTTATACTTTTTAGGAATGGAGGATTGGTTTACTTCAAACGATGTCACTTCAGAAGAGAAGAAAAGAGCATTGTTCCTTACAGGTTTAGGAAGCAAAGGTTATCACACCCTACGTGCGTTGCTGCAGCCAGTAAAGCCCGCTAGTAAAACGTACGAGGAATGTAAGGAGCTGTTAATTGTTCATTTCTCACCAAAACCAACATAAATAGCGCAAAGATATCGGTTTTATACATGTACACAAGCAAATGAAACAATCCCTTAGTTCCTAGCAAGGCTTCGGCAGTTCAGTGATGGGTGTAATTTTAAGGAACTGGAGAATATGCTAAGGGATAGATTGGTGGTAGGATGGGTTCACCAAAATTAACCTTTGAGAACTCAGTCAATATGACGACAGCGATGGAGGTTGCTAAACAAGATGTAGAACAGATCAAGAAGATCGGAAGGCCTCAAGATGATGCTATCACCGTCGATCAGCTTCAAAGGAAGGAGCCTGGACTAAAGAAGACAAGGAGTCCACCAAGGGCATCCAGAGTCAAGGTTCAATTCTCCAAGAAGTGCTGGAGATGTGGCGGAAGCCATGAGCCAGCGACGTGTACATTTAGAGATGGGAGGTGCTTCATGTGCTTGGGAACGGGTCACACCAAAAGCCAGTGTGATGCTGTTAGAGTTTACCAGCAGAGGAGGAGACAATTCCAGAAAAAGGCAAAACAAAAGGCTGAGCATCTTGGAAGATGAATCGATCAACAAGTTGACAATCTCTGACCCGGATACAGCCACTGTGATAGTGAACGGCAGCGAGGTACAACTAGAAGTTGACACTGGAGGTCAATGGACTCTCGTACCAGAAGCAGTCTTCAGAAAACTCAGTCAGGACCCCAGAAGATAGGGGTGGATTCCACATTTATCTCCTGGATATACAACTACCTGACGGGTCGACCACAGTTTGTCAAGCTGGGGGACAGTGTCTCTGGCACAGTGGTGTGCAATGTTGGAGCCCCACAGGGAGCGGTCTGGCCCCGTTCCTCTTCACCCTGTATACAGCAGACTTTAACTATAAGTCTGACACATGCCACGTACATAAATATTCAGATGATACAGCGATTGTGGCATGTGTAAGGAACGGGCAGGAGGAGGAATACAGGAACTTGACCAGTGCCTTTTGTACCTGGAGTGAAGAGAACTGTCTCATCCTGAACACAACTAAGACTAAAGAGATGGTGGTTAACTTTGGCAGGTCCAAGCTCCCCCTTCAGCCGGTCAACGCTGCAGGGGCTGACATTGAGGTGGTGCAGACATCTAAATACCTTGGAGTGCACCTTGATAACAAACTGGACTGGTCTGTCAACTCTGACTCCCTCTACAAAAAAGGCCAGAGCAGACCATTTTTCCTCAGAAGACTCAAATCCTTCAATATGTGTAATGACATGCTGCACATGTTTTACAACACTGTGGTTGCAAGTGTTATTTTCTACGCTGTTGTCTGCTGGGGCAACAGCATTAGTGCAAAAACAACAAGAAGCTGGACAGACTGGTTAAACGAGCTAGCTCGGTGCTGGAGGGGAGAGTAGACTCTGGGATGGATGTGCTTGAGAGGCGTATGAGGCACAAGGTGCAGGACATCCTGAAAAACCCCGGGCATCCCCTCCATGTAATTCTGGAGAGTCAAAAGAGCACTCGGAACAACAACCAGCTCCTCTCCCTGCCCTGTAGAACGGAGCGGTTCAGGAGATCCTTCACCCCTGCAGCCATTAGATTTTATAATTCGGACCACTAGGCTTAGGGGGATGCATTTTGCAATTTTTAATTTTTAACTGTTAATTATTGGTCTTTTTAAGTATTTATTGCTCTCAGGTAGTGTCCACATTGTATTCTATGTATTTTCTGTCTGCGTTCGTTTTGAATCTGTGGGTTTGTTGGTTGGGAGCTTCTGGACATCTGAATTTCCCTGAGGGGATCAATAAAGTATTTATTATTGTTATTATTACTTACTAGATCCCTGCAGCCTCAAGCTGAAATCCTACACAGATGAGAAGATAGACATTTACAGGTACAACTCGAACCTCACACGAAGCCAGAAACGCTGACTCTAGTGGGAGTAAAGAAAGGTGCAAGCCTAATGGGGAGAGACTGGTGAGGAAGTACCCTGGATTGCTGTCAAATATGGCCAGCCAGAACATGATGGATTCAAGCCTAAACCCACCCAGTAGTAAACACAGTTTGCAAGTTGCCATGAGCTCAATACTCTACAAGCACGCCAAGCTGTTTGATAATGGCACCGATGGAGTACTGAAGGGATACCAAGCCAAAGTGTATCCACAAGATGAAAACAGTGGGGCAAAGATTTACAAGGCAGCCCATGTTTCATATGCTGCTAGAAAGCAGATTGATGCTGCATTGGATGACTTGTTGCAGGATGGCATTAGCAAGCGGGTGAAGACAACAGATTTGGCATGGCCGATCATAGCTGTTACGAAAATGGATGGGAGCATGAGAGTCTGCGGTAATTACAAGCTCACAGCAAATAAGTTGCTGAAAGTGGAACAGTATCCACTTCCAACGTTGGAGGATTTCCTGCAGGAACTAGAATGAGGAGCAAATTTCTCTAAACTAGACCTCTCCCATGCCTATCATCAGATAGAGTTAGATCCTGAAGCTCAGAAATTGACCACAATCAATACACACAAAGGTCTCTTTGAGTATACCAGGTTACACTTTGGGATATCTAGCGCACCAGCCATGTTCCAGAGCACAATGGGGAGCCTGCTAGCGGATATTCCCACATGCAAGCCGTATCTGGGTGATATCATCATCAGCGGAAGGACTGACGAAGAGCACCTCAGGAACCTGGAAGTGATCCTGTCAAGACTTGAGACCAGTGGGTTACGTCTGAAGAAAGAGAAGTGTGAACTGATGCAAGAGTCAGTCGACTATTTCAGACATTGACTGAACAAGAATGGTCTCCGTCCTCTTCAAGACAAAGTTGATGCTGTGCGGGAAGCAAAGCCACCTGTGAACCAAAGCCAACTCCAGGCATACCTGGGCTTACTTGGGTATTACAGGAAGTTTATACACAACCTGTCACAGAAGATTGCACCGTTGACTTTAATGCTGAAGGATGAGTACAGATCAGCAGATTCAAAGAGTGGGAGGAGAAGAAGCAAGCCTGATCCCATGTTCACATGGGGAAAGGAACAAGAGCAAGCATTCCAGAGATCCAAGTGTCTTCTTCAGAGTGATAGTGTGCTGATGCATTACAATCCAGCCAAAACAATCTTGCTCCAAACTGATGCAAGTCCCTATGGCTTAGGTGTTGTGATAAGCCATGTGGATTCAGATGGACAGGAACGTCCGATAGCTTTTGCTTCACTCACTCTCAAGCCCAGGAAGTGAACAACGCACAATATGAAAAGGAGGGTTTATCCATCACTTCGGACTGAAGAAGTTCCCCAAGCAGTTACATGGGAGGTCTTTCACCATTGTGACTGATCACAAGCCTCTGATGGGACTCTTTGGAGACCACAAGCCTGCCAGCCCAATGGCCTCTGCTCGCATAGCAAGATGGCATATAACCCTGTCTGCCTACAGTTACAAGATAGTCCATCGAGAAGGCAAGAAGGCAAGAAACACCAGAATGCAGATGCGTTGTCGTGCTTGCCGATCCACGAAGAGGAGTCTTCATGGATTCACGTTGAGCTCACGGAGCTCGATGAAGCACCAGAGGCACACATCAACTTGCTCACCGATCTGGACACATGCCCTGTTGATGCACAGTAAGTGAAGAGAGCCACCAGGAAGGACAGAGTTCTTTCCAAAGTGAAGAACCACATCGTGGAAGGATGGCCAAGAGCAAGGAATCTTCCAGAAGAAGTAAAGCCCTTTGGCAGCAAGAAAGAAGAGCTGTCAGTGGAGGATGACATAATCCTGTGGGGACCACGAGTGGTCATTCCAGATAATCTGGAGATGAGGACTAGAATCCTTGAAGAACAGCATAGCACGCACCCTGGCATCGTGAAAATGAAGGCATTGGCAAGATCATACGTCTGGTGGCCAGGAATCAACAAAGAGTTGGAACAACAGGTGATAAATTGTCCAAGCTTTCAGCAGAGTCGACATAGTCCTGGTGTAGCCCAGATCCATCCATGGGAGTTTCCTGAGAGACCATGGGGTAGGATTCACTGTGACTGTGCCAGCCTCGACGAGGAGAATTTGCTGATTGTGGTCAATGCTCACAGCAAATGGATTGAAGCCATCCGGGTGAGACATGCAACAGCAGCAGGACCAGTGTTTACCCTGAGACGGTTGTTTGCATCTCATGGGTTACCGGAAACGGTGGTCACAGACAACGGTACACAGTTTGTGTGTGAGGAATTTGTCAGGTTCCTCAGTAGCAACAACATCTGCCACGTTCAAACATCACCCAAACACCCGTCCAGCAACGGACTAGCTGAAGGAGGTGGACAGACGGTGAAAGCAGGTGTGAAGAAAGGAAAAGGGTCAGAGCTGGATCTAAAGCTCCAGAAGTTGTTGTTGACGTACAAAGTCACACCTCAAGAAATGACTGGAAAGTCACGCAGTGAACTGATGTTCAGATGAAAGATCCACACTAAACTAGACAGTCTGCGACCCGATCTCAGCAAATCTGTCCGAAGGAAGCAAACTTCAATGAAACAGGCAGCAGATCGAGGAAGCAAAGAACGAGTCTCTGAGGTGAATGATCATGTCATGGTCAAGAACTTCACATCAGGTCCTACTTGGCTTTACTGAATGATAGCAGAAGTCATCCGCGAAGTCATGTACAATGTAAAGTTGAGGGAGAGAAGAGTTGTCTGTCGTCATGTCGATCAAATGAGAGCACATTTGCCAAAAGGTGACGAGCACAACAACCTCCAGCAAAGAGAAGTGGTTTAACCAAGTGAGGAGCCAATGATAGTTCTGCCTACTCCAACCGAACGTGTAGATTCTGAAAGAACTTCAGAGAATGACGAACCTCTAGCCCATGGTGATAACACAACATCATAACCAGAGCCTGATATCTCAGGTCACATGCAAAGTCCAACACAGACAGAGACACATGTCTAATAGAACTAAAAGAATACCTAAAAGATATGAGGACTTTGTGCTTTATAAGTGAAAACACATAAAGCAATGTGTCATTTATTTGGTTTGCTGCACCATGTTTATGGAAGATGGGCGGAATATTATGAAAAAATCATAAATGCCAAGTTTAGTTTATGCATGTTTATTA